>PNEQ01111339.1:0-20927 GCA_003012365.1 Medauroidea extradentata
CTACTTTGTTTCTTAGAAATATTATAATTTTGTAGACTGGGCAAGGACTGACATTTCTCGTTATAGTATTGCGAGCCCAATAAGCTCATGTCTGGTGTATGAGTGAGAGAGGTGAAGTTACGCATAATACTCTCCGCACTTTATATGTTACATCGCCTTTTTTCAATGTTACTATTGCTAAATATCCCTGAGCCTATTACAACATTGGGGAACAAGTCAGCAATAATGCTAAATTTTGACTGCGACTCGTCTTTACGAGCAGCACTTTTAGGGTTGTTATCTTTTATATGACCTTTGGTAACAGCTAAAAGTCTTTCGTACTAATGCAGAGCAACCTGCGTGTAGTTGCCAGGGTTATTTTTAAATATGAAGTCATATAGTCCCACTGCTGAACATATTGTAACACTGCTAGTTTGTAAGCTGCCATCGGGAATGAAAGAAATTTGTCTATTACCCAAACACCATTTATTATTATTATTTTTTTACACGCCGTATGTTCTGTCAGTTAGTACGGGAGAATATGGATTCAAATAATGCTCAGTACTTGTGCTGCGTTTACGAGCAGCTTGCTTCTGTCACTTCCACTCGGCCAAGAGCATCATCTTCAGCCTATCTTCTCTTCTTCTTGACCACAAATTCGAAGTCAACGTCTTCGTTAATGCCAGCCGCTCCTGCAATAATTGTTGCTGCTTCAAGCTGTCTGATCTTGACACAATTGTTTTGAATGTTTCCTGCAACATAGTATCACGTTCCATGCGCACAGCGTAAAAGTAAAAACTTATGCAAATCACTTAATGTCTTTATATATATATTTTTTTGGCGTCATAGATTTCGCCGGAGCAGATTTATTGGGCCACAGGTTGAGTAACTGCAGTCTTGTTTGGAACTGACTGACGTGAAATAGAAGCTATTCAATCGTATTTTTTGTAACAGTTACTTCTAGATTAGCAAGCGGAGATGTTATAGATTCCTTAAGTGTTTCAGTCAGACGCTTCTCTATAATGTTTAGTTTTCTGTCCACTAATTTTGCCGTATTTACAAGCACATTATTACTAGTAATGCTAGCATGGCAATGTTCTAATATAGCTGCTAATACTTTTAAGGTTTCTGCATTTGCAGACTGAACATAAGTCTTATTGGCCGCATCGCCTACTTGTTCTGATTCGCGTACGTGTTTAAGTCATTTCTCGCCAATACTGCACTGGCCGTCGCAGTGTTTGAGTGATGCAATTTTCACCGCCTCTCTTCGTGCCATTATGGCCAAATTTAAAAGTGGCGAAGCTAATTTCTTACTGGTATATGCTTATAAACTGATCGAAACCACGTTGATACCTGCCTTTAAGTGAGGGACATTCTTTACTTATTACTAAAAAATATGCAGGTCCTTCCAGGATACAGCACACACGTCTTTAAACTCATCAAACGTCATTTATGTATTTACGTGATCCGAATAAATGTGTCGTAATTTTGTGTCATCCATTCGAAACAGTGCTAATATATTAGCATTGTCACTAAGCATATCAGCGAATAAGTCTGACAGAGTTAAAACAGATCTAACATGACATGGCTGCCAATCGAATAGTATTTCTGTGTAGTTTATTGTTTCTCGGAAGCTACATCTTCAAAAATGAAAACTGAATTAGGGTTAGTTTATCTGGCAGCACAACATTTGTATTCATACCAAAAGTATAGTAACCAAGTCCGTCTATTTCTCGCAAAATTTGCTCTAGATGTTTGTATTCTGACTGCTCTAGAGATTTACGAGTACAGATAAACAATCTCATATAGAACCTCGTTTGGCTCCTTTAGTAAACTTAACAGAACACCAGGAACTGCCGCAAAACAGAGATAGTATATTACTGGGTAAAAGGATGTCATGCCGAGATTCCCGAGACACTGCTTCGTCCTCGGGCATAATGCGAACTGGAAGCGATACTTCTGGCCTAGTGATCTCCATGTGACTAAATAAATCTATTGTGTCAGTACTTATATAGAGGCAGAATGCAAATGTAAATAAAGTGCGACCATTTTTACAGGTGTTAGTGTTTAGTAATGTCTCGTAGAGTTAGGGTCGCAAAACCAATTCTGGTCAGGGATTATTAAATATGCATATTAATCACCTACACTTCGAAGTGTACATACCTGGCTATTCATTTTGTGGACCTGGTAAGAAGATTAGCATGAGGTGATTAATTTATATATTCGCTATATTCTGATTGCAGTGAACGCAATACAATATACGTCACTAGCATTAACTTAGCAGACAGACACTATGCCGACACTGAATTAGCAGAGGAAGCAATTGGTAGCCTTATCAGAGGATTCAGTAGTGTTGCCAGCGTTGTTAGCGCTACGAAAAAGAGGCGAAGAATAGGGCGCAGAATGTGTTTGAGGTTTACAAAAGCAGGCGACGAAAGAAGAAATCTTAAAAACATTACCTAAACGTCCGCTTACAAACATCGGCATTAAATAATTCGCGCACAAATTAAGAATTCCAAATTTCAGAGATGTATACATGCGCGAATCTCTCCCTAGGATACCATGGTAATGTTATTAATTTAGGTAACAGCAGCGGAAGTGGAACGTACTGGGTAGCGTATAAAATTAATGAAGCACAGTTCAGTTTAACGATAGTTTTGGAAATTTCCATCCATTTACTGAATTTAAACATTACGTGCACAGCACTGAACTAACTTACAGCTGCTTGCCGGAACCGCGGCCCAATGATTACAACTTTGGGCACCAATGTCTGAGATTTCTTTTGCGCTGGCATAAACTTACATGTAATTGTCTTCAGGGCATTAGAAATGTCGATTACTTTGATTCTGAATGGAGAACACTTCTGAGATGTGCTCGGAGTATTTACAGCTACTGAATTTCGACAGGCTGTTGTCGGTGGCGCTGACAGTCTTCCAGACTTACAATTCCGTACCAAATATAGACGCATGGAAAGCTGTGTTCTGTTATGTTAAATCTAGCAGCTTGTTACTTCGGTATGAAATAACTTTAGCCAAGGACGTTTACGAATTCCACGATAGAGTCTCGTACCTCAGCCACGCCTTACTACCAGACATCTATCTAATACTTAGCGGAAATCCCAATACTTTAATATGTGAAATGATTTGCAGTGCAACCATCGATTTCCGAAAACAAAATATGCTTAACTCACTTATATGCTACGTAAACAATATTAATGAGGAGCTCAAACTGCACGAATCCACACTACCCATTTCTATATATCCAATAGATGTAACACGAATATTATGTAATTAGGTTTGCGAATCGTACCTTAACGGTAAACCTAGTCAGACACTGCATGAATTTGTAGAAGTACCTAAAATGCTCATTAATGCTCCGGTAACTGCAAAGGATGTGTAAGAAATTACAGTGTGCATCGTAGATCAAGAAGATCGACTTATTAATTTTCGTGACAAAGGAGTTACATTGCGATTAAATTTAAAAAATGGAGTGGAATTTTAAAAGTAATATAAAACCAGTTTGGTCTAAGAAATTACACTTCAGTTCATTACATGCAGGCGGCGCGCTAATGCAAAAATATTTACATTGAAATACTTACTGTAGAGCAGGCAGTAGGTAATATAGATACAATCATTAAAACTTATTTCATTCCTATGTTCCATTTCTGGCTGGACCCTACTATATATCGCCAGAAGTTCGTAACCCCATTCAAAATCCAGATATTAAATTATCTCTCTTTAGTGGGAAAACAACTGATTACAGCGAAAATGTCTGGTTCGAGTACCTACTGAAAATATCTACGACATTCTGTTTAAGATGGCAGAAAATTTGAAATACGTGTGCCTTTATTAGTGATACTAGAATTTTGTGAAGTCTACAGGCATAAAATAATTTGTTCAAAGCAAAAACTGGTCATAAATTAAGCGAATTTGCAAACAAACACCGTCTTGGATATTGCAGCCAACACGGAAGTAATATATTTGTCTCTCCAAAGCAAGAATGGTTACTGCCAAATGTTCAGGTAAAGATTTCACAATGTGTGTCAAGTATTTTGCTATTTCCTCCATTATAGAAATGACTATGTGCTAGAACAATGCTCGATGTATGATTATATACGTGATTTTATGTACGTGTTAATGTATGAATGTTTATGTAAGGTATTTCAAAATATTAATATGATGGATTTTTTTAAGGGGTCGCATTCTTGACATCCCTGTGTGTCGAGTTACGTCGAACGTCCTTCGTTGTTGCCTGCACAGGACAAGAAGTGTTAGCACCGACGTCAGCTGCTAGGTACCGTTACCTGCACAATATGTTCCTCTAAATATAATAAATTTCTACAAATTGTACCCACACGTAATTTATGAGAAGCTATCAATTTTTAAATAAATATAATTTTCTAAACAATTTGCAGTCTAAAATATATTATATTAATTTTTGTTTAAATAATATATTTTAAAATATTCAGAGTTTGTATTGTTTTTTAAAACATAAACTTTAAAAAAGGTTTTTAAGCTTAAATTTTTTTAAACATTCAGATACGCTTGCAAAATTTTTTATAAAGCATTCATATGTGTCTGTAATTAAAATATAAACTTTTTTTAAACAGCAACTCATCGTTTCCCCTTTCCATACTGTCAAATAATAATGTTTGCAATATAATCGTGGATTGTTCCCGTATGATTTCAGTTGCTGAGCGTCATCTGTACTTCTCCAGCCAACTTTGACAGCAGATGTGTCGATGGTAGGCTATTGTTTCCAGTGCTTCTCTTCCTTTACGATTCTCTTCTGACGGGTCGCCTTCATCTTTGGTGAGTGAAACGCCAGCGTTTCTGTTTGACTTTGATCTCTCTGGGAAGCAGTTTGCGCTTCGTTAAGCTCTTATGCGGCACCTGTACTCATAATCCGTACAGCGTGGACAAATACATTTGCCCCTTGTTTGGCCTTGCTGCGTCCAGGAAGGGCAATTTAGAGCGACACATTCGCTCATCTACAGGCACCGTTACACACGCCACATCAAACTGCAAACACTGTTATATGTCATTTGCAAACAAGAGCTACACACGCAGACACGAGGCAGAGTGTCATTTAAGTACAATTAAATCAACACACATGTGCGTTAGTTTGCGGAAAGACATTTATAACGGCAGATAATTTAAAAACACACAGTAGGAAGTGCACGGGCCTGGCACACCATAGCACCTCCCACTTCACCCCCTGCCAAAGTAGCTAACGCAGCCAGGCCTAAAATTAGTGCAAGGTTAGGAGAAGCGACCACAGTTTTGTTTTAGCCGAGGCAGCATTCAGGGCCAACTTGAAAACATTTATAGTAGAGAATAATGACGAAAACACCAAGGATATTTGCACATAAACGTAATCGAATAAAATATAATTTAATTGGACAATTAGCTGACGAGGTACTGGAAAACGGTCCGATAAATTGTAATGTATTTCTTGAGAGCGATTATGGCGAGCCGCATCACCAGGAACATAATAGCAAAGTATTTTAAACTAAAAGTATTCCTATACATAATATAGGTGATATCGAAGATACTGTGGCGGCCAGCATAGACAAGATTTGCAGGGAGGAACAAGAGTATATCACTCGACGTTCCAGGTGGACTCTTACAGCAGTAATAAGCACACAGCTACGTGTAAATAAACTGGATCCCACCCGAGCCTCGACCTATACTGACCTGCCAAAGTCCATTGGAACAAAGTCTGTAATAACTAACCCGGAGAACAAGAGCAATGAATGTTTTAAATGGTCCCTATTAGCACCGTACGGCGAAGGGGCAGACCCAGAGCGCATAAATTACCGCTACACTGATCTGGAAGATAAGTTTATTTTTAATGATATTTACTTTCCGACACTGGTTCGCCAAAGAAACACATTCAAGAGGAATAATGCAGGTGTATCCATAAATAAATTTACATTTGAATGATCACAATGAAGTTATACCACACCGCATTGCAAACGAAGAACTGGAAAACAATTTTGATTTAATGTTGCTGAGAAACGAGGAGAAGAATTCGCACTATTGATATTTCAATATTTTTCAAGGTTAACCAGGAAGCAAATAACTTCAAGAAATGTTTCAAATCCTATCAAGATCCGCCAAGATTAAATGGAAAACCAGGGTCGAAATGCTAGAAGAGCACAGGATGTACTGCAAACATCATGCGCCAGCAAGAGTAGATATGCCTCAGTATGAGAAAGACGGACGAAAGACAATGCTAAAATTCAAGAATTTAATGGCGATGATATGCCAGATGTTATTAATGCCGATTTCGAAGTCATGCTCATTCCCATACAGACTTGCGAGGCGTAACCTGCCACCTCACACACACATTAATAACAGAAGCATAAAGCTTATAGTTACAGCCTGCACGTCCATATCGACAATGAAACGATCACCGCATATAAGACTACAAGTTTGCCCACAAATATAATTACATACACTGGTGGAGAGGTGGAGGAAAAATGCATCGAACTTTTCGTCAAGATTGGACATCAAGTAAAAGCTATCTACGAGACAAGTGAAACTATGAAGCCACTGGACGCACGAAGCTGACATCAACTGCTGCTATTACGAGGAAGCATTTACTGACAAGAACAATAAAGTCCGAGACCATAGCCATATGACATGTGATTACACAGGACCATTAGACCTTTGCAACGAGTGCAACAAGCTGTGAAGAAGGCCACATTAGCTGCCAATATTATTTCCCAATTTAACCTGTGATGAAAACTTCATTATTAAGCGACTAGGCTACGACGGCCAGAAAATATTTAATATTCCACACACTGAAGAATAGTTAATAACATTTTAAAAGTCGCTGTGGGAGAAATATGCTATACATTTTATTGACACATTTAGATTTAAGTCGCCAAGCCTCGCAACATTAGTAGACAACCTGCCACGTTGTAAATTCATAAATTCAAGTAACAAATTTAGTCCAAACCGAATGGAGCTAGTATCAAGAAAGGGCGTGTTTCTGTACGAATATATTGAAAGTATTACAAAACTGAAGGAACACAGCTGCCACCCCCCCCCCCAAGATCTAAGTTCCACAACAAGTTAACACATACAGACATAAGAGCAGAAGACTACGCTCACGCCGTAAGAGTTTAGCAAAATTCAACTGTGCAACAATTTAAGATAATGCTACAGTATATTTAACAACAGATGTATTATTGTCATACGATAAGTTCGAAAATTTTAAGAGTTTATGTATGGAAACCTACGACCACGATTGCATCAGATATGTAAGCGCTCCCTGTTTTGTCTTCAATGCAAGGTTAAAGAAAACAAAAGTACAGTTAGAATTGTGAACATAATGATATGTATTTATTTATTGAACCAAAATTTGGGGGGAGGGGGCGTAACTCAGTGCTCTAAACGTTACGGCTAGGCCAACAATATATACATGCCAGACACTTTCGATGTCACCCGTCCCCCCACCTACCTGCGGTATGTAGACGCCAACAATTTGTACGGTTGGTACATGTCACAGCCACTGCCAACACGAGACTTTCAGTGCATTGACGCAGAAATCGACCTCGCAGCCATTCCTGAAGAATCGCTGTACGGTTATATACTGCAGGTGGACGTAGAACACCCGGAAAGTATACATAATTTGCCCTCCAGGATCGAAACAGACAAAACTACTTATGATTTTAGAAGAGAAGAAAAATATCATTGTTCACTACTTGGCGCTCAAACAATCAATCGACCATGGCGTGAAAATAAAGAAAATCCATAAAGTTCTACAGTTCGAGCAAGAGAGATGTCTCCAGCCTTATATTGATTTCAATACATTGATATGGCAAGTAGCACGCAACACAAAGGCCAAATGCACTAAGAAGGCGATCCTTAAAACAAAATTACATTTGACGATGATTACATGTCCGTTTTAATACAGCAGCAAAAAAAAAAATTAGAGTAAATGTAAATACTATCAAATTAATTAATCGTGAAGAATTTTCACAGTGCACAAACAAAACAGCATTTACATGGCAGGACGACAAACGAATTATTTTAAACGATGGCATGCATACAGTAGCACAGGGTTACATTTCCAGTTAGTTATTTTATAATTTACATTTTTTCCAGTTTATTTAATATTGTGGCGGTATGATAAAGCTAAATGGAGAGACTTTTTATTAGTGATGGTCTTCACTGGGACCTTTCTAGCTTACTTTCACAAGGAAAACGTAGGCTTATGAGATCACATTTCAGTGTGTGTCTGTGTGTTTATGTGTTTGTGTGTGTCCCCTAAAATCTTCTGAGCCAGAAAACCTGATTTCATCAAACTTATTACATTTTAAGTACTTCGTAACCGGACTTGACGTGTAAATATTTCGTTTACACCATTTTCATATTTTCAAAATTGCGGCCAGTTAAACATTTTACGATCTAACTATTCGTAATTCAAAATTTCATCAAACTTGGTAAACATGTACTACACACGAAGTTGACATGACTTTTGTGTATGTCGTTCATCCTGGGTTCATGTTTTCAAAATGGCGGTCATTTATATATATATATATATATATATATATATATATATATATACATATTTAGCATAGTTTTGCACAATTTAGGAAATATTTTTTATAATTTCATCAAAGCTTAAATACATTTACTACATAAAAAGCTAAATAGACTTTTGTATACTTCGTTTACCATGTGACTGTAATTTCAAAAAGTTGGCCGTTTAAATAATTTTAGCACAGTATTTCACATCTTAGGAAATAATTTTAAGAATATCATCAAACTTTGTATATTGTCAGGAGGTTGGGTCATAGTAAAATAAAATAAAGCAAAGTAAATTAAATATTATGTGAGTGTGACACCTTACATGTTAGCTTAGAAGCCCGAAGTTAGTGGCAAAATACATCAGTTACAAAGCTGGGCCGTATTCAAGTAAAGTAAAATAATAATTGACATGGTAGTAAATGTGAAATAAAGTTAAGTGTGAAATGTCGTAAATTGGGGGATGTTTGTATAACCTGAATACCAGCGATGCTAACTAAGACTACGCGGCGGAAAGCAAATAAACATCACTAATAAATAAACAAGTAATCGACTGAACCATAATGATAAACCATAAACACAAAATAAACTCTGTAATGTTTAAAAAAACTGTGGGGGAAATAAACACGTAGCTCCTTAAGTCGAATAAAAACAATATACACTTTAAAGGACATGACTTACACCTTGTAGCCTAGCGACATAAATAAGTAATGTTTGGTAGAGCACAACAAACTTACTGAAATAAAGAAAAAGAACCTAATCCGCTTGGCCTACATGCGATAAGGTACTATGAATCGAACACAGACTATAACGTCCCATACGGGCCGTGTCTCCTATCTTGCAGTGTGTATGTCAACCTTGTCACTAACGATCAACTATTAATAAATTAGCTTAATCAAGTTATGACTTTTGTAATTAGGAGCTATCAATTAATGTTAAGGGGACTACAGACCAAATACTAGAAATAAAAGAATGAATTAAAATAATTGGTGTTTATTATAAATTATGAAATAAAATTAAACATAAATGTAATATTACATTATTGGTATTCAAAAATAGTGCACAATTTGGAAAATATTTTATAGTGTGAATTTACAAACAGATGTTATCATCTTTTGATGAACAATAATTGCATTATTCAGAAACATTAAGAAACGGCAATTGTACTGGTCAAAAACGAATACACGCGTAAATGTATCCACTACTATTGCAACACAAACCGAGCAAGGAAACTAGGGGAATAAACAATGAAGAATATTAATAAAAATAATAAACAGAAAGAATACTTATGGTTTAGAATTTCTTGTCCAGTGAAGTCTCAACCACCTCAGGGCTACTTGAAGTCTTCTTATCTCGAGGTAAATTTTTAATGTTAAATTATCTACCGGAAGAAAAGTAATAATAAAAAAGTAACTAATCCGAAAAACCTGCCATCTGGCATCTCGAGCACTTAGGCCGTCACCTAGCCCATCTGGGCATCGCCATGCTCGCCGAAGTCGTCAAAAGCTAAAACACCCGCTCAAAAGAAGAAACTCGCCACAAAGCCTCATAAAAAAATTCCGACCAAGTCCGCCAAAACATGGCCGTCAAGAACCTTCGATGATTTACCTTCCTGGAATTGTCAGCACTGACCATACCAGACTGGCGCAACATCTACCCTCTCTGTCCCACACAGGGCATCTACAAGTCAACAACGTTTGACGTCACAGGCGAGGGGAATGTCCGAGAGTGGAACGACAGAAATGTGCTGTACCCGCCCGTGCGTCTACCTACTACAGCTGGTAATGTGGGACAGGGGAGCGGGTGAGTGTTGACAGCGGCGTCAAGTGCTCCCGGAAAGCCGCTGCACGCCGAAAGTGCCAGAAGGACCCACAGCGCACAACCGACCGGCGACACCGACACATCCATCACCACACCATCGGCCTGTGCGCACTACCGGGACACTCCCCGTTATGGAACCTACGAGCACTGCAGTGACAACCATCTCTGCAGGTTTCCCAGAACAGCGAGAGACTGTCAGAGAACACTCTAGATTTACACGATCCTAAATGTAAAGAAGTGTCTTCCCGAAAAGTGAATACTCTTTAAAATTACCAACCAAAATAACTTTACCACCTAATTTAAGTATGTATAAGAAGAAAAAAACAAAACAAAAAAATTATAAATAAATAAAAGCCCGAAATTTACCGTCGCAATAAAATAAATACTACACACAAAGCTGAATTGACTTCTTTACATTTCGTTCATCGTTTGGACATACTTTCAGAATGGCGGCCATTATGTTTTTCGCATAGTTTTACATATCGTACGGAACATTTTTGAGAATTTCAACAAACTTGCTGCACTTATACTACATACAAAGCTGGCTTTACTTTTGTGCATTTCGTTCAACCTTAGGACATATTTACGAAATGGCTATCATTAACATGTTTTAAAGTAGAATTATATATCTTAGGAAACAGTTTTCAGAATTTTACCAATCGTTGTGCACATATACTACAAACGAAAAAGATTTGACCAATGTGTATTTCATCAATCCTGTACTTATAGTTTTAAAATGGCGGCCATTTCAAAGTGTTTAGCATTGTATTACACATTTTTCACAATTACATCATACCTGATTTACATATACCAAAAACAATGTTCATTTGACTTTTGTATGTTGCATTCATTTTATGTTTTATGTTCATAATTTCCTAATGTTAGTCATTATTATATTTTTAGCATGACATAATACCTGTTAGAATTTTTTAGGAATTTTATTAACCTTGCATAATATGTATTACTTTCAATGCTGACTTGACTTTTGTATATCACTTTTATCATGTGTTCACGTTTTCGTAATGGAGGTAATTGCATATTTTTTGCATAATATAATACCTTTGGGGAACTATTTTTGTGAAGTTTATTAATCTCTGCATGCATAAACTCATTAGATAGTTGAATGTAATTTTATTAATTGTTTTTAACTTTTTGTAATATTTTGAAAACTATCCAATTTTTATCTTTATTTCAGAAGACATCTACGAAAAATTTTTCTCCGTTTAAATCAAACTATGTACGCCTATAGTACTTAATAAACTGACTGATTTTTTGTATATTTCATTTATCATATGAATAAGATATTATTACTATTAATTAATATTCCCTAATGTACATAAACTACTTTAACTTCAGGGTTAATTTGCACCTACATTGACGAAAGTAGGCTTTTTAGTTATGCTGGCAACTTCTTATCTGTGCGCTTGATTTCTAAAATGACTTTTTCCTTCGTAGTTTTTACGTCTTGATTATCTTAATATGCAGCTATATACGGCACCTGCCATTCAATCAGTGGCTTTTCCAGATTATCTAGGACTTCTTTCTCGTCCAAAATCACTTCCATTTTAAATTTCCAATCATCTAAATTTGACGTCTTCCATTTCGACGACTGTGTTAGCCTTGAAAACACAACAGCAAACTAATCTTACTTTACAATTTCCAATTCTATCTGTCTTTTCCACTGTTGGTCACCCCCCGGGCACATAGCCTGTTAGAAGTTTCTTTGGGCGACAGGACAGCGTGGAATCTGACACTGAAGATATATTTTGACTCAGTATTTACTAGTCCACAAATCACACATACATTACATCTAGACCAAAAAACGTCCATTTCTTTGTCACAACTACACGTTCATTAAATGTAATAAGATCTAGATTGTAATATAATATGGAATTACGTGTAAATTATGCAGATGGTAATTTTTTTCTGGAAAGATTGTTAGCTGATTATTACAAAAAATTAATAAACGAAACCCCAAAGCACGAAAGTAAACACAAGTTGCTTACATGCTATACAGTGGTCAGAGAAAAACACCGAACCTTTGTTTCCAATCTTAAAATTTATCAAACTAAATTGAATCAAATTATTTTCATAACAGGTAACCACGAACATATTATTATAATTTTACACTGAGCAGTTAAGAAAAGTTAAATATATGTATATTACTGAGAATCTTTAAAAATAATAATTATTATATCACAGTTATGGCACAAATAACGAAAAAATATAAAGAGAATGGTAAATTACTAAAAATGTGGTACTGTGTTTCGCAAGGACTTGGCTGTAATTGTCTACATGTTTTACCTGCAAACAAACGAATGTAATTATTAAATGGCCCTTCATCATACCTTTCTCTTTCTTCCAAGAACATTGGTAGAATAGTAGTAAGACAATCCCCTCGTATTTGGGAGGACACGGTTTCGATCCCCGGCACAGGCATTTCTGATATCCGATTTCCAGGGTTTTCATAAATCACTCCAGGTGATGGCTGGAATGGTTTCTTTAAAAAACCCTGGCAGACTCCTATGCACTACCTACTATGAATCGAAATAAATAAATATTCTAAACAATGTAGTATTTCGTTTATTTCGTTTAGAGGTGTGTTAGCGATTGCCCATACACCGAGAATGGTCCTTCAAGGATTCTACCGCGCTATATATAAACTCCCGTGCCGTCCGTCCTAAACTGCTGATACAACTGTACGGTTATCGGCCTAGAATTTTACGTTTTCCATTCCATGCCGTGACTCCGTAGTGCACGCTAACAGCTCTACACATGTACGAGTGTGGCTGGGTGAGAGCGACTGTAGAGACACACTAGGGAGTTTCTCACCATACATGCTAGCAACTATAAACAAGATATACTAGCATATTGTACTTGTAGCAATGAGTCTGTCGAAGATATTAGCTGCTGCAGTCATCGTATTACATGAGTGTGGTGTATTCGCGCGCAGACAGCTTAGTGAGAAACCTAAATTCCACTAACGATAACAGCTTGATATAACAATACAGCTAAATATTACAAGAGATCATTTAACAAACAAAGCGGCTAACAATCTAAATAAGGCACTCTCATAAATAAAACTGATTGGATGAACAAGATAAATAAAGTCATAATATTTTGTTAAAAATGAATATATAATGTATGACTGGCACAGTGACGTACAGGTTGAAAATATGTAATGACCACAGCAATAAACGTAAAGCCACGCCAGCACTACAAGGAAGGCAAATACTGTGTCAGTTTATTGTTCTTAATGCAATTTAATAAGTTAGTATAAACCATGTTATACAAGAATTAAGGGCGTGCATTCATAACATTACCCAGCTGCTTTCTTTTCGTGTTGATAGCAGATGTTGGGAGAGTGTGAAGGATAGCGTCGTATGTCCACATTGTTTCATCAGTGATACATGCAAAATCTGATTCTGAATTTAGTATCTGAACATGCAAGCATGCTAAATACCAACCTGAAATAATTAACAAAAAAAAATTAAAATTATAACTAGGCATTCTATGGGGCAGTGAAATTTTCTTTTGGAAGAGTTGGGAAAACTTAACAGTGTTGGAAAGTTAGAAGAAAAGTGGGAAGTTATTAATAAAGTGGTTAGAACTTCCCAGCTGTTGGTGGCGCAACTGCATGTGACTTATGACATAACTGAAGAAAATTATGTAGCCTACTGAGTGCAAAGTAATAATTGTTGTAGATGATAGTGCCTGTGAAAATTAACAGTATTCTCCTAGGTACTTGAGTTTGACATAAAAAAAACTAAATTAGTCGTTTGTGATGATTAATTTGGCAGTTGTTTTATTACGTTCGGTTAACGGAATAAAATATAGGTACCTAGTTTTTTTGCATTAACTTAAGAAGCTTTTTTTTTAATTATTCAGTTTTGATAGACATATCCTTAATCATAGCATTTAATTTTCATTCAGTCACTTTGCTGTTTCGTTTTATATATCTACTGTGTCATGTGCGTGAAGTTGCCGTTACGCGTCCCGTTGCTTATTTTTTTACGAAAATATTTAATTTATGCTGTAAGTCAGATTGTACACTGGATAGACACCTTTACATTAATAACTTAAATACCTCGTGTACTGGTTTCAATATTTTGTGTTTGACATGAGCAAAAAGCGGAGCGATGTAAGCCAAAGTACTACGCTCGACGAGAAGCATAATAATCTCTATTCACAGCTAAACTGGCATTTAAAGTTTGGTTGCAGACTTTTTATGGGACTTAAAGAAGCAACAATAAAAAATTATTTTCGATCGGGTGTAGCAAAGGCCAAAACGTGCTTCTAGTCTAGACATGCATTTTACTAATTCAGGTGGCACTTTCAGAGTTACATTATGATACTGTTATTGGCAATTTTGAGAGGGCCAGTAACATGTTTATATTAGAAGCTTACTCTTAAAATTAAAGGAGCATATTTCCAAGGTTGTGTTCTTTTGGTAAGTAATTTTAAAGGACCAGAAAATAAGTGATTTTGAGTTGAAAAGAATAGACGTGACATGCTATAATCTGTACATGCTCTAGGTTCACTAGATACTTAGGTGACTAACATTAAGTTAATAGTTTTTATATTCAAGTACAATGCGTGGTTTATTTGTATGTTCTGAATAAGTTTCTGGATGATTTTGTAGTAACTATTAAGTTGTGTTTTATACTATTGCTGATTATAAAAACCCGGAATTATCTGTTTCCTTGCAAAAAAGCAACATGTTTTATGTTTCCAAAGAACTAACGGAAGCAATTTCAGTGGCTCAGAGCTGTAAGAAGAGAGAATTGAAGGTTTTCGCTCATGCCACAATACAAAAAAACAGTATGTGAGGATGTATTTTTGCTATGTAAAAATGCGGGAAATTGTACTTCCAGCATTATTTCCTGTACAACCACCCAACTTGCAGAAGGTGGGTACTTTATTTTTAGATTTAAATAATTACAGAACAGTATTTTACATTATGTTAGCTCATAACTATTTCAGGACTGTCCGAACTTTATTAATAATTTGTTCCATTGGGCGAGAGATATGAATGTACGATATTCAGTAAATATAATTAGCATCTTTGAAACACAATTACTTAGTAGGTTTGAGTTTTCAGTTAAGCCGATCATTATATTCATTAGTTTAAAAATTAAGTTGATGGGCGAAAAGAGTATCAATTAAATGAGTATTCAAGATCAGCTGCACAATATTAGACGTTAGCACATATCAATAGAAACCACAGTAATTGTGGACAGGTGGTGTAATACATATAATTGTCTGTAATATATATTTTTTACTTGCTAAGTTAATAGTTAATAAATTTGTAATGTTTGCTGCAAAATTTATGCCCAGATTTTCTGTTTATTTGCAAATTCAAACTTAATTTAGAGTCTTGTCATGTGTAATGATCTAGGGTCTAAAATAGAAGGGTGACTACTTTGGTTGTAGTTACACCAAGGTATTTATTCGCAGCATATTTGTCTGTAATTTGGTACACATGACGTGACTTAATTGTACCTGTAAGATTGCATATGTACTTCCACTATGTTGAAACACATTCGCAAATTTTGTTTTGCTTCCATAAATAGTATCATAGATACGTATGCCAGGCAAATACATATTCGGAACAAAACACTTCACTTAATATGACGTATTAGAATGTCTTTTTAAATTACATATTCAGGTGCGGTTATAGGTGAAAGGGTTTTACGGCTGTTTAATAACGTCTTAGGAGCCGATTTGTGAGAAGTGAGGTGAATGGACAACACAACATCAATACCCGATATAATATTCGAACCTAGACCAAGAACTAACCGAATACGTTACGTAGGCCGGATATACATATTCACGACAGAACTATGAGGTCGCAGTGGCCGATGGGTCACACCTCTCGTCTCCAGGCGATCCGGGATCGTTATCAGACGGGTTCTTTCCTGGAATTCAACTGTAGGAAATGTGACAGAATTTACCGATTGCCGACGGGTTTTCTCAGGGAACTTTCACTTCACTCAACTCTCTCATTCCTTCGCTGCTCCACCCTCATATTATCCTCACCTCATCCATTCTTCAGGCAGGATGGGCGAGGGACGTATCTCGCTCTAGTTAGGAGCAGCCGACAAAACCTTCACTCCGACATCCTCTCATACACATTGTGACGCTGATAGAAGGCGAGAACACGTAGTGGACTTTTATTTGATTCAGCTACCAGAGCACATTGATATGCCTTGGTAAGTTTATTAGTTTAAGGAAGCCATAGCACTAGAGTAAACTGGATGATATGGAAATACGTTATAAAAGGAAATCTTCAACTCATAGTAACAGTCGATTACGGTCCAAGTACTCTACACATAGACAGCATAATTGAATGCTAATAAACCAAGTATTGTTATTTGAGAAGGACTTGACTCAAGCCATGCCTAAGAATTGTGTGTTGTTTCCAAGGTTAGTGAGGGTTATACTGTAGTCGCCATTCCTTAAGTAAACCTGAGGAGGTAAACTGTCTCGTGACCACTTCTTCTATCTCAACATTAAAAATTCAGAATGACATTAATTTTGTAACGCGCCCATATGTTCGTCAACACGATCAATCGACTAATTCTATTTATAGATCCTAAGTGTTACTTAACTGTCATAAATTCCAGTTTTATTCATAACTATGTCTTGCGACCATCCTGTCATCTCGCCATTATGCCAAGATGACGGTAAAATAGTTTGCATTAAGGCATGCTCACTCTACCAAGAATTATGAGGAAAATAGGAAATTGAATATACAGTATTGTGTCTTTGTGAACACGAGCAGGTGCAGGGCAAAGTATCTTGGGCATCACGCCCCAACGCACGCTCAAGCCATCCCCCTAACAGCTGGACAGAAAGTGAGAGGAGCCAGCCAATATTTTGGAAGACATGATTGTAATATAGATACTAATTAATTAATAGATCTGGAATGTCGACGAGCAAGGAACAATTTTGTGTAATTGAATGTAGATAGCCATGAGCAATGAAGTACTTATTCAATAAATACGATTCTAACGGGGAGTTGTTGTCCTCCAGAGGCGGGGCCTTCAGTTGGAAGCTGACTTCTGATTGGCCCAATTCAAACCGAAGCATGCGGGCCAAGTGACGGGAATAATTGGTGCCATAAGAAACCAAGCGAGGTGGTGGTAACGGTTGGAGGACAGACGTCGGCGAGCCGTGACGACGAGAGGGCAGAGTGCCACAGTCAAGTGTCGAGCTGGGTGTCTGGACGCTAGAGAGCCGCGAAGGACAGTGGGCCGAATTCCCTTCGTCGTCGTTGGTTTGGGCGTCGGGATGCCATAAAGTATGATACCGTCTAGTCACGAGGTACGTCAGACGGAGACGCCTACAAGCATTGTTTGGAGAGACATTGTAAGATGCGGCAGTTAAGATATCATGTAGTCGTTGGGGTCTCCGCTCACACGACTTTCATTCTTAAGAGTCGTACCAATAAAACTGACACAGTAACGAGCCGTCACGAGAAGGCAACTACGACGTTCTACCCAGGTAAATGACTTACCAGTTTTTTCATT
The DNA here is from genome assembly GCA_003012365.1 of Medauroidea extradentata. Lineage (NCBI taxonomy): Eukaryota > Metazoa > Arthropoda > Insecta > Phasmatodea > Phasmatidae > Medauroidea > Medauroidea extradentata. Next base: position 17,873 of record PNEQ01111339.1, read on the forward strand.
ACAATGCCTGTGTATCTAGAACTGTAACTAATTAATAAATAATCAATCAAGCGTATGCATAAATAATTAAGTAAGCATCACCCGTCGAAGTTAACTTATTGTACCTCGCCCCTCCCCCAAATGCTTACTCAAACTTTTTTGCACATCCATCAGCCGTGAATTATTGAGGAATATATATTTTTCAAATAGGATCTCCTAAAGATACGACTTGCAAAAATGGAAAACACTAGTTTTCTAAAATCATAAACAATGAATTGCACTTCTATAGATACAACTGGAAAAAATGGAAAACACAAGTTTTTTAAAAATATAAATAATGAATTGAGAAGCTTTGCTATTTCCCTTGGTGATTACATTTTATAAAAAAAATTATATTGTTTTATGCTACTTGCTGTCAGTAGATCATGCAAAGTACTGTTCAGTACTTTTTTGTTGATTGTTTTTAATGACGAGAATAAAACTAACATTGTTTTTTTTTTGTATGAAAATGTGCAGGTGTAATTGCGGTACATGCTGTTTTCATCACCTTACGGGAAATTTTTAAATTTAAGTACAGAAAATGAATTGGAATGTTTCTTGTATCCAGCAGAAACTTGAATACTTGGTTAATTTTACCATGCAGTAAACATAATTTGGCAACAGTTCCTTATCCTAGTCATAAAGGCAAAACCGGCACAGAATGCATTGGGAGAAAATCCTACGCTCGTTGATGAACACAGTGATGAGATATCGGCGGAATATTTCGAAAAGCTGCATCACTTCCAGAACAAGGAGTCTGTATTTAGGAAATATTTCTTATGTTATTTTATGTGTTCTACCAATACCAACCAATGCAAGTGAGTTTAGTAAGGGAACTGTTAAGTTGTTCAATGGCGTTAGACATGAAATATTTGACACACTTCCTGAAGATGCAATACTTCACGAGTAAACAACCGAAACTTAGATTAAAAAGAAAAAAAACTTGAATCCAAGTAACCAATATGTGAAAAGGACATTAAAATGTGTACCTGTTATTTTGATGGAGATAAAAACAACCTAGAAGTTTTGAAAATATTGAAACTTTATAGGATATCGGTTATGTCATCATGCAAAATATAGGACACTAAGGCTTAAGAATGTTATACATTTATTGGTGTAGTGACATTGGTTCCCCTTTAATGTACATTCAAACACATAAATTGTCACAAGATAATCAGTTTTTTTCCGGCTAAATTAGAATTCTTCGTGGGTTCGACAGCATTCATGCAGCAAGGTTGTTCCACTTGGAATTCAAACAAACAAACAAGGTATTGCAATAACCCGGGACATAACTACCATGTCTCAGTATAGACAACTAACAAAAAAATTACGTATCATTCACGTAGATTGTGGGGAACTATAAAACCGTTTAAGAGCTTTGTACGAAACAAATTAGATGTCTTAATTTAAGCCACAGGAACTTATAGAAATTTCATGCCATATCATCATCTACACAGCCGGATTATAAATTCTTCGTTTCAGCAAATCTGAGAGAATTGTCTCACCTTTTTGTCTCAAAACGCGGAAAAAATAGTGTGAAATCTTTAAATCATAGGAAATATCAATTTGGTTTATCGAACCCACACAATCATATCAGTAAGCTTACATGATATATGAGAAAGATTTTCGAACTGAACTTTTATAATGTGGTTGAAAATATATTACACAAACATTCTACAGTTTTAAGACTTGTGAATCCGGTATTGAAAAAGTTTGTGAACAGAATATAATTTTTTTTGTTCACTGTATGTCTATCCAAATGTTTGAGACGCAGATTATCAATGCATTCGTTTGACTTGCGCATAGCTGAATATGATTTTTGTGTCCTTGCACATTACGTTTGTAAATAAGTCAGTTTACAGGTGTGATATCAAAATTAAAGTGTGGAACAAGTTCTTTGTTTCTAAAATTAATAATTAAGTTCTAAGTTCAGGAATCTAGCAACAAAAGATTTTCTCCTAACTAACCACAGTTTTTCAGATATCAACATTAAGAGAACTGTGTATCTTGGCAAATATCTGGCAATTTAGGAAATTTAATAATTTTTATTTCTGAAAAATAAATTTAACTAAATAATTAAATAAAATGAAATATTAATGTCTTGAATTTACTGAAGCTATCTAAATAATATACGCGACATGAGTCAAAACAAACATTACTTCTTGTATGACAGTCTAGTTACAGGAAATAATGTTTATAGAATAAAGTATAAGGTTTGCTAGGGAAAAATATATGTTATATGAGACATATTTCAATTAACTTAATCATAGCTGACTTACAAGTAATACGTACTTAGGCAATGCAATTAAAGAGATGCACGACATTCATGTAACTTACCTCAGTTGATGTCATCGCCAAGTAATAAGTGTACACCACACATAAACTGACTGATAAGTTCTCACTGTCTACATTATACATACATACAAATACTATCACCTACACTTTAGTGCCTGCAGTGTCGCAAATTAGATTATAGGTATAACGAAACAAAGGTACTTGTAGCCAACAGACACATAATACAAGAATTTAACATTGTTTTGCACAGAAATTTATTAACATAGAATGTATTTCAGAAGTTTTTCCAAAGCGGGAGATTATTGAACCATAAAATAACGTACAATATTCATGAAAGTCTGAATTTTGGTGTATGTATGACCGTAAAAAAGATTGAAAACCAATGGCGTGGAAGCACGAAGTCTTGTGTTTGTAGTCGTATGAATGCGAGGACAACAGGGTCGAAGATCCTGACTGCTATCAACGGTAACAAACAAAATACATAATGTCATTCGTAAGGTAAGTTTATGATCTTTCGCAGCTAGTAAGAGTCATTTTTGCGGTAACATTTTATTGAGTTATGTAAAACAGTATTAACTGACATATAACAAATATGTACGCAGCAATTTAACACGCCTGCAGCTGTCCACTGAAAAGAAAATAATCTAAACTGTCGTACAAATATAATTTTTGTTGAATACACAATGCATGTACTATTTGTATCAATTTGACATTTACCTCCTAATAATGAGTGTTAAATAAA
>PNEQ01111340.1:0-20927 GCA_003012365.1 Medauroidea extradentata
AAATCAGTTTTAATCAGTGAGTACAATTTAAATTACACTCAAGGTTGAATTTGTAGTTGTGATTTGAGAAAAAGGTAACATAAAGGGGGAAAAAAAAGGGGGGGGGTTGCATCATTAGGTTAGGGGGGGTGAGTCATAGTGTTAGGGGGGGTGGGCACCTCTGCATTACATGTCCAAATACAACGGCAATAAACACACAATAACACTTAGAAACACTCAGAGAATAATGTTCCTCTCATTTCAGGATTTGGTGTTTGTTTCTGCAGTTGTATAACTGTACTACAGGACCATTAGACTTACAGGGTTTGGTTCGGTGGTATTTCATGGACTTAACTCAGTTTGGAACTGTACCTACACTTAAAAAAATAGTTAGTAAATTTGCCATACGTGCGTATGGGAGCGCTAAGAAAGTTGGTATGGTAGAATTGTTTCCCAGACATCCATGGTAGCACTCCTAAACATTTTTATAAAGCAGTCAAATGTATACTGAAGTTACCAGACTTGTATTTTAACAGTTGTAAAAGGTTGCATATTTACAAGGCGGAAGTCCCACGCTGCGTTTAGGTTGATTACTTCCTAAACATTTAGGAAGTATTTTTACAGTGTAAAGTGGACTATTGTAGTCTGGAACTGTACGCTGTTTTCAATGACCATTTTCTCCTGAAAATAAAGCATTATGGAACTGTATCAAGTTCTACACATGCACATATGAACGTACTCTACACACCCATATTCCTAACTCATTTTCGACAAATGATGGACTTTGAGGGTTTTGGAAATGGGCGACTCAGTTCTACGTTGCTGCAAGCTTCAGAGCACAAGCTGAAAGACAATTATTTTTGTATTTCAATACATTTTGTAATGAATTTAAACATGTTTCAACGATTTGTAAAGTCATAATATGTACACAATAATACCTATAGACCTAAATCATTAAATATATTTAAATGTCAGTTACATGTTGTGCATTAATAATATAGATTGCGGCAATTTTTTATTGACGAAGTAGCAAGGCCTTAGAACCTGACCGGCGTATGAAACTGAGCATACAGAGTAATTATATTAAGTCTATGCATTAAAATGTTGTATGATTGGATATAACGACGAAGGGATTGCACAATTATGAATTTCCTCCTCCAACCAAAGTCCACCTTGTTCACAGAAATGTTTATTCGCGTGGCGAACATTTCACTGTGAACGATGCTAACCAACCTGTTACCAATCAACCGCGGAAATACGCCTTATGATTATTTGTACGGCTTGCGGTGGGGCTTTACATCAGTCTGTTGTAATCCGAATAGGACAAATTTGCCGAAGTTGAGGGCGTAAACAACGCATTGAAATTATGCACACGTACTAATGCTTGTAACTAACAAATACAGTAGTTAATTTTATTTAGTAATTTAGAAAGTTTCATGACAACAAAAAATAGTACAATGTGAATATGGCAACAAATGTGGCCAGCGACGAAAGAATAAAAATTGTATTAAATATCGTTTTCTTATGTCGGAGACCCTGTATGGCGTTATTACTACCAGCTTTGGTCGTCTTCGGTGAAAATAATTGTTATTTAACGTTGAGTTATTATTCTCGTTTTACATGATCCTTGCTCTTGATTACGGTCGTAGAAGTACAGGCCTGGACACTCGCCTATCTACCAATGTATTTTGCTTGACCCCCTTGTTGTTTGGCTGTAGTTCGTCAAGTTACCGAGACTATTTGTGTTTTATTGGCACTTCCGTTAGGGCGGTCGGACTCAAACTCCGCCCACTTTTTTCCATTGTTAAATTTATAATGTAAATGAAGATTACTGGAGACTTTTCTTAAATTTGTGAGCGAAGGAAGTATTTCATAAATTGATAAAAAATATGTTTTGATAAATTGTTTATCTCAGTGGAAAGGAAGTGGGCGAAGTTTGAGTCCGACCGCCGTAACTGAAGCGCCAATAAAACACAACATTCTCGGTAACTTGGTGACCTACAGCCAAACAACAAGGGGGTCAAGTTTCCAGGCGAGTGTCCAGACCTGTTCTTCTACGGCCGTGCTCTTGATCCACTATAGGCCAGTCAGGATGTTATAACATTTAAAAGCAGCGGAAAAAATGTTGCTGGATCATGCAATACCATAACCAGGTGCCTATAAACTGAGTAGCAATCAACATTTTGTAAACATAGTTAGACATAAAGTATTTTTAAACAATGCTAAATTATTACTCAGTTCAATTCAAGGAGTAGGAGTGGGATTCAAAGTCGTGCCTTATTTAAGGACTTCGTCAGGACGGTCTTGTGTTGTCCCGCCTACTGTATCATAGTGCAATAGGAGCTTCATAAAGTCGAGTCGCTTTGATACAAGTTTATATTTACTAGCGATTGCGTCACGCTAACTTTCACGCTCCTCGGAAATGCTCGGGAACATTCGCTCACCCTCGGCTACTCAGCTATTCATCTCCCCCCCCCCCCTAATCCCTGTCCCCTGTGACAGTAAGTTCAGATTTGTTTAGTTAAGTTTATGTTAGTTTAGGTTTGTTTCAAATTTTCAAAACCACTGTGTGCTAAATGGAAGGATGATTTTTACTAGGTTAGGAAACTACAATAAAAACGAATGTATCTGGCGTTGCCGTTACTTCAATCTTTGAATGTTTCTTGCAATGGGACAGAATAACGTACTGTACTATTGTGGACATACGCTATTGCAATATTATGTCACACCAGAAATCGTATTTCGATTACGATTTCTGGGGCTACATAATATTGCAATGGCGTATATCCACAATCACGGCCGTAGACGACCGTGTCCACAATAGTACAGTACATTGCGCCGAGAATGAACGAATGCTCCCGAGTATTTCCGAGAAGCGAGAAAGTTAACGTGACCCAGACGCTCGTCTTATATTGACTAAGCAAATGTGTAATTGTCGAGCACTCACGAACATAATTGACTACATACGACTTCGAAATAACGATTGTATTTTGTTTACGACAGTTACAACAACACAATTAACCCGTTGTTCTATTTAAATTGTTACTTTAATCAGAAAATTTAATCTCAGTGTCTTTGAAGTCCATTGGCGATTCTTGGTACAACAATATTGAGCAGCCGGCGTAGTCGGTTAGGGGCCGGTCTACGGTGCGAGAGGTCATGGGTTCCAATCCTGGCTCGGACATGGTTATTGTGCTGTCACTTCACCTCAATTAATCCTCATCAGTTCTTAAGACCGTGTTGTTAAAGGGCCGTAAAAATATTTCATCTCGACATTGAGCACAGTTTCGTTGCCAAATCGATAACGGCGCTTAACTCTTCGTTACAGTGAGTATCAAATAGTGGGGTGACAAATGAAGCAACAGTTGTTGCGTCGTAGGAATGTCTTCGCCACAAGCGGCAATGTATTTTTCCTGAACGAGCACACCATAGTGAGTAAAAAAGTGATGTTGCCAACTTGGCAACCTGGCAGGTCTTCTGCCATATTGGATTAAAGATGGCGGTTATGCATTTCTATTGTGGCGTATATCTCGCCTCCTATTGAACTGATTTTAATTTTTTTTCGTATAGTAGCTTTATTAAGGGTCTGATGCGGTAATATGCCTACGACATTCATATCTAGACGCATTTTTCGTAAAATGTCTTTTTAGTAAGACAGGTTCTGGCCATCCAATATGTAAGTTATATCTTTCTCGCCATAGAATTTGATATTTCTGTGTCAACATCCACTGTAAGTTAAACATTGCTGCACAACGTGCAGTGACAAACTTTTAATTCCATAAATAAATAACACTTTTTAAATACTTTAAACTCACCTGCCCAGTTAAAAATCAAATGAAGTTCGTTAACTGATACTCTAATAGCTTCGGAATCACATTTATGTCATAACAAAAACAAACTATCTGTGCTGGTTTCATCTCTTAAGCCATCTCTTCAGCAAACTTGGCCAAGACAATCTTATGAACATAATTAATTAAGTTCTTTGCAACTATGCGACACAAGGTTCTCAAACTGTGACTATGTAACAGAAATTTCCATTCTTACGCCCACTCATGCCTCTATAAAATAAGATTGTCTTCGTCAAGGCCATCCGCATAAGAAAGACTTTAAGCAGTGTTTATGACATAACGTATGCATTTGTGACTTCATACGAGATCATCTTAATCAAGTTGTTATTAAATGAATAACACACTCTGTATCTTTTTTCGTTGCAGGAAATCCTCTGTTTGAAGCATATGATGAGGTTGTTTGGAGAGCTGAAGCTATCAAGAGATTACCAAATCTAAAGAAGTTGGATGGTGAACCTGTGATCAGAGAAGAAATGCCAGTCGAGTAATGTAGACTTGACCCTGTTATTTGACGACTGAAGGGACATGCCTAAGACAAGGCAATCCAATGAGGGAATGTTTAAGAATGCAGACACATTTACCTTTACCCAATAAGTGCGCATATATTATTTTTAAATGGATAGTTAGAGCGGAGTATCGATTATCATAAACATTTGATGATGTTTGAGGAGGTAAGGGGAGATAAGGGGGTAAGAAGGGGATAAGGAGGGATTCGTATAAATGAATTTGCGGATAACCGCGATATCATTTGCAAAAAAAAAATAATAGAATAAAATAAAAAAATTGATCCAATTTCATAGAAGCAATGTGAAACAATGGAACAGCGATATGAAATGCAAACATGTATAATTTTTTATCGTTCATTTTACAAATAACCTAATGCTAAGTAATACAGTATGCTTATTAAGTTACAGCACTAGCGACTGCTAGCGGAACTTCTGACTTGTGCATAAATTTGAATTTTCTGACTGAAGATGTTTCGTTTAACCGATAATTCGGTTAATTAGTATTCGGGTAATCGATGTTCTACTCAAAATTAGCACACTGATAATTGAGAGTGAAATGTAATTTTCAAGTTCTTAGAGACAATTTAGATCATGTGCAAGAACGAAATTCTATTAAGCAAGATAAATCGAAATCAGTGATGACAAACTGCTCATGTACATATGTTCAAATTCATGTGAGAGGCAATTAATAACGCAATTGTTATTTAACTGTCTTTATTACTGGAATAGTTGACACCGTTAGATAAATAAGTCAACGAAACAGTCACCGTCATTATTTTTAACTCAATCTAGGTACAGATTTGTTAGTCGATATATACAGCCACATTCAGTTATAATCATTGATCTTTGAAAGAACTATGCAATGGGAGTGCATGCCTGGATTAAGTTACTTGGACATACTACATTGCGATATAGATGACTGTCAAAGAAAACTAAAGAAAATAGAAAAACATAAATAAGCAAAGTCATCAACATTGCAGTGGAGTATGTCCAAGAAACTGAATCCAGTCAATACTAATCATTACCAACTACTGCGACACCTTCTCATTTAATTTATTTGTTTTGAAATCCACTATGTTAATGAAACACCGTTTAACCTTATTTACTCTACCACTGCGAAAATTTTGGAGCTTCTTGAGTTTTCTGTGCACTCTCTTCTTCATCTCCATATGTTTGTTTGAAAGGTAATTCCTAAAAGTATATTTTACCATTCTTCTCATCAGTATTTTATTGTTGCCTGATGCTCGCGAACCTGAACGTTCCTGACGCCATGTTGCTGTCCGTTTAGTTTCAACTTGCACCTTGACAACTGGTCCAGTAGCTACAGCCCGTTGCTGTCTACGATAAATTGTGATATTTGAAAATTTGCTTAATTGTGCGTATTACAATATTACCGTCTCCCGTCGTGTACCCAATACGATCGAGAGATGTCACATTTACAAAGTATCTTGCTTCTGATACATGCACTCCAAACACACTTTCTTTGCCACAACAAACTAGTTTAAATATCAGCCACTGCTAACTAACTTCGCTAGAAAGGAAATTTTCATTTAAAAGTTACAGTGACAGTAACAAATATTGTGTTACTGTGATAGTTAATTGGAAATATTTAGGGTGAATATAGTTGCGGTGTTTTTAACTCAAGATTTTTGTTAAAGAAATTATTATATTTTCTTTAAAAACATCTATATTTTTTTAAAGGAAACTTATTCTTAAGAACAAGTGATGCAAAACATAGTTCTCCACATCTGCTTTTCTGTAAGGCAAGACTTCTTCACTAAAAGCTTAATACCTTTGCAGCAAAGTTACTTTGTCTGAATGTGGGTATGGAGTGTCGGTCACCCCTCCCTGTACTGACAAGCATAGTATCGCCAGGGTTCACCTGGTTGAATGTGATCAACAGACTGGTTGGTAGTTCTCTTGTAAAATGTTACACATTTTCTCTGGGTTTCTCCAGCCTTTACAGAAACGTTGGCCTGCACAGTAAATGTCAAGTTATGCACAGTCATTGGCAACCCTGACCTAAGTGATCTACTCATGAGCTGTTGCGCTGGCGATGCTTTCAGCTACACAATTAGGGGTGTTCATCTACTCCCTAAATTAGCCTCTCCAATCTCTGGATCAAGTCACAGCTATCCTTAAAACTGATTGCGCAGAGCTTACTGCCTTTTATGCTTGTTCTTTGCTTTGAGGGTACTTTGGGCTATATGTCACAAGTTTGCTATGGATTTATGTGGAGGGAGTTGAATGGTACATTGTCTAAATATATTATTTTAAGATTGTCATGTGCTGGTAACGGTTTTAAGTGCCTGAATTACAGATGCAGCAAGTTTACCTGGTACTTGAATGTGTGTAGTGCGAGCAGTCACATATATTTTCTATATAATTCCTTCCTAACTGATTAAGTAAGTTTGTTGACACCTGCACTCATGACAGGATGATGCAGCACGTAATTTCAGAGTGTGAAAGAAAATGTGTTTTTGTTTTGTTTTAAATGACTGAATTTTTTAAAGGATACCCTTTAATTTAGGTTGTTTCCCACTAACATTAAGAATGATCAGTGGTTATGCTAGTACTTTCGTGTTTTCATTTGACTGTTACTGTTTATTTTGTTTACCTTAATGTTTGCAAATTGGCATAGCAATAGCATAATGAAAGTTCAGGCGTACCAATTTAAATGTTAATATTATTGATCAGGTTTAACTGAGTTTTATTTGCCAGCGGAGCTTCAACAGATGCTTTACAGAAAGGAATTAAGTTATACGGGTTGTGAAAAAAATATCTGCAAAAACTGCGGGATGAAAGTTTAATGTAAAATTCACAATAGTCGAAGTGAAATAAACGCAAACTCTGATGCCTCGAGTTGCTTTCTTTTTTCTGACCGATAACTAATTGTCGTATTCTCCTCCACAATTTTCGGAATTGAGCAGTAAGACCTCTCCGATAAGGCTAACTGATGAAAAACAAACATATCAGTGTACACGAGTAAACTTAACGTCCACGCACATTACACATAATGCAATTTTACATTGAAACATTTTGAATACATCATCATTCATTGTTGATGCGATGACAGTGTAGTTTCTCTACGTTTTCAATGACAGGTTTACAAGAAGGCGATAACACATGGCGTTCCTGCCACTAATTATTACATAAATAACTTTAATAAAATTGCCGAGAATGTCTTAATCAGTGAGTCAACATTAGAAAATGTTATTTTTAGTGTGTGATACATTTCAGGTATGTTATTTTTGAATATATATATATATTAAGATTTTTAAGATTTAAACAAAATGTTACTATTCGAAACACCTTAATAAAAGTGTTAATTTTGTGAAAAAAAAAGTATGTTGTAGAGCCTTTATTTTGCATGATAACATTAATATAGAAATATTTATGTTAATTTTGGGAACAGAACGATTCATACAAGCAATTACACACTACAGTCTACCCCATGTAAGAATTCCGTATTTTGACAGCCGATGCTACCAATATTTGTAACACGTGTCAAACACGTGGCAGAATAACATACCATTTAAAACAACAGGACGTGATCGTGTGACCTGATGTAGCAGTAGTGGCAGCCCTTAACAACAAATCGGTTAACTTCCATCGCCGACATTGAAAATAGCGTTTATTATGTGTGAAAAATAAGTAAGCATTTTGGAGGAAACGAGATATAATAACACGGATCCGTACCCAGCATTAGTCAGCTAACTATTTTATTCTATTCAAATCGCGAATTTTCATAACTAATTTACAAACAACCGCACCGTTATCAGTCGACCTGTAACAATAAAACACATGCTTCTCTTGTGTTTGTGTGTATTTGTGATTCATGTAAGGTGTTATTTTAATATTTTGTGCGTGTATGTAATTGTAATACATTGCAATGCTGGGATTAAAATACCCGGCTTGTAATCGCCAATGACAACGGGATATTAGAACGTGTTCCGGAAGATGTGAACTTACAGTGCAGCAGCGTGGCGTGTCTACAAAAGCCAGTCGCTAAGGAAGAAGTCCAGAGAAAAGTGCTACATAAAATTAAAAAATGTTACCTACTTTTATTTTAACAGAATTTGTGGGTAAACACTCACGGTTCTTGTTGTATACATGTTTTTTCAATGCACCGACTTGATAAATCCATTTCGTACAAAAAAGTCTGTGTTAAATTTTTTATTTTTTATTATTTATTTATTTACTTTTTTTTTAGCAAGTAAGTGGTACCATTTAACACCAAGTCCACGTGAGATTTTGTGCCTGTCAGCTACAAAAATGTAGGTCTACATATTACTAAAAGCAAAAGCCAGAAGACCTACGCCTGTATATTTCCCAGTCATTAAAGTGTACTTGTTTAATCATATGTGTTAATTAACAAAAATTTTTAAAGCATATCTGGGCAATTAGGTATATCCATGTTTGTTTATTACTAACACTTTTACTGATATATTATTTCTGTTTAGGTTGTGAGAGTGGCGCGAGCGAGGGTCGCGGTGAGGGTAAATATAGACGGAAAATTCTCCGGTGAGGAGAATATTAGAATTTATCCTGCACTGCAGTGGCGTGCGAGGACAGGTTGCCCGGTAGCACTGGCTGGTCTGTTGTAAGAGACGAGCACCTCGGTGAGCTAGGTCGTGCGGCCGACGGCCATGGCGTTTAAAATTCCCTCCGCTCGACGACGAGTTTCGCAGGGGACTCTTTAGGCGTTCCCCAAGCCTCGATGCACACAGCAATAGCACTTTCTAGGTATATAGGGCACCTGGACGCCCACACTGAGAATACACAATACACTTAATAAAATCTGCAGGTTGTTACGGAGTTTTGCAGTGATTTCGAAAATATGTTTTTTATTGCTACCTAATACTCATATCAAAATTTCGCTGCACAGTTTTGACACTTGTATGTTATAATTTATAGCTGAATTTTTTTTTTAGAATTATACTGAATGGTTTTTTAGATTTCATTACCCAAAGTACCACGTTTTTCGTCGTGAAAACAAGCAAAAATGAAGGATATTATTTTTTTTGCTGGCTGGTACATTATTTAAAAAACAAAACGCGTTCACAGTATTGTACATCGTGTGATTGCACATTGACTCAAATTTTTTAAAACTTTTGGTTAAAAAATATTTGAGTTATTGGCACCAGTCTGAAAAAAAAAAAAAAAAAAAAAAAACTCGGGAACAAGCCCTTAAGGCCGTGAACCGGCAAGGCAACAAAGACCACATTACTTACGGGTGTGAAGCTTTATTGGAACGTCTCCATAATCCATACATTATGCACTCAAATGGCGGCGACAAAAGCGGGTCCGGCCTAGCCCATCCGGTGGGTGAAGCTGCGTGTGAAAGCTAGCCATGTGGGCTAGAGAGACATAAATGAAACACTTAAACCCCTGGGCGCGATGAGTTGCAGGGGTGAAGAGGTTCCTCCGACACTGAAGTTAATTAAGAGAAAATGTTCCAGATAACTAAAGACGCTATTGACACACTAAAAGAATGAATAAAGATGAGATGGTGCCGGAGTGACACGAAGCCGATCGCCTTCGAATGCCGCTTATTGCCAACTGCCAAACGCTTGGCGTGCTACCTGCCTCGGCAGCAGGTTCGCGCCAAACGTTCGTCAAAACACAAAATGCACTTTTAAAATACAGAATTAAGAACCAGTAAATGTTAAATTACTATGCTCGCGGTTTAGCGTCCCAAGCATCTTCAGGGAATGTTTACATTTTTAATATTACAAATCTTTAAGATGTAAGTAATTTTTGTAATATGCCGTATTATTTTGTGACCAAGAAAATTTCAGCTCTGGATTAATTTTGAAAACACAACAAAACACTAACATCACATTAAAACAGAAAACAATTAAATTTACGTTAAAATAATTTCAATTACACCATGTGGGCGAGTCCAAGATATATCCGTGGTGCAGGGGTGTTTCTGCGAATATAATGGTTAAGCCCGTCATAATTTTATAACAGAATTTGAAACTGAATTTAAGGTTACCCCTGGCCTCGGAATTGAACCACCACACATAGGTATAACTCACGTTCCCTATTTCACTCTGGTGTTGCTGGAATATGTGATACACTGTAAAAGTGTTATCATGGCGGACATAGGAAACGGGGTATTTTCCCACCAATGGATGGTGCACTTTATTTATCGACGCACACACTGGCACTACCCGGCGTCACGGGGGTGGCGTCTGGACGACGCCGCCACCTCTTGGTTCCACGTGGCCGGGTGTGTTCCGATCTGTGGAGGCGTGCTGCCGCCTCGGTCGTTCCGAATGTGTGGTGCGATGCGCACGACGGGCTTCGGTAGAGGAGATTCGGAACAGTTCATGTGAAGAGCACAAATTTGTGCTATGTATTCTGTGAGAAATATGTTAACAAGTTATTTTTAAGTATTGTGATTCGGACGACTATGATAGCACTGATATTTCGAAGGTAGGCCCTACCCCATAATGTAAGTTTTTTGATTGTCCACTACTTGAAACATAAACTAGGCCTGCAAGGCTTTATTATTAGGTAGTGCAGAACCTAACTGAAGGCAACACGAAATATATTTGTAATAATGCTGCTTGAATTGTTTTATTTATTATTTTCGTTTACTAAAGGTGTATATATATATATATATATATATATATATATATATATATATATATATATAGACAATGTACCATTTTATATAAACACATTTTTGGGTGTTAAGTATTTTATGTGATATTTGCACCATTCGAACACTCGTTTGAGATGTTTGAACACCCGTTCGGACATGTAAAAATTATTTTACAAATTTTTATTTTATTTGAATGATAAAAGGAAATCAAGCTACAAAAAAAATTAGTAACAAGATGACAGCTGATTGAAAAATTTAAAGAATTCGTAAAACATCAGAATGAAACTTATGAAACAAAAATAAAAAAACAAGAACAACTAATGATTGATGCAACTGATAATTTAGGCAAAACACAGAGATAGTTACAAAAAAAAAAGAATTTAATTATTTCATTTATTCCCGGTGTTGTGAAACCAATTTTAGATTATCTAGCAACACCGAAAAAAACTTCTTTTGAAAGGGAACTATTTAAAGATGAACACTCCCATGAAGAATTTAAATATTTAGCTAAGGATATAGTGCCATTAACTAACTATAGAAGAACATTTATTGCTGAGAAAGTAACAGAATTTTCAAACAATTGTAATGACTATATTTTTGGATTAAGGTCTTAAGGAAGTAATAGATATATTGACAATAGTGAGGTAACATTTAACGATGATAAACTTATCATTAAAGGTAAACAATATATTGGAACTGATGGTTTGTTGAAAATGTTTACACACAAGGATGTTTTAGAAAGGGAGTATACATATACTGATTATCAAAACTACATTCTAATTTTATCAGCTACAAAAGCGGTTTTTTTAAAGAAATGATCCAAATTCTGGAATGCAAAAATCTAGCAGAGGTGACAAATGGAAAAATACTGTAAAACTAGTTTATGAATCGATCAAGAATAACATTCTTTACCAATATCTGATAGTCGCATTAAATAAAATAAAAAATCTCCCTATATATATTTGTGTGTGTATATATGTATATATATATTTGTATGGATGATGTTAGAAAACTTATTGGTCGACATCTTGTAATTCATGGTGAAGAGAATGCTGGGAATAAAAACTATTACAATGAAAAAGTTGAAATAATGGATATGCTGAATAATAAATTTAGTGATTTTGTTGTAAAGGAATTCCATATCTTTTAAGAGTATTAAACACAATACCACCATCTTATTGGGAATCTGAACAACACGGAACAGAATTTCAAAATAATACAATTAATTCTTTACCATTTGAATTACAAGCGCCAGCATATCACATTTTAGGCCCCGGAAATAGACTTAAAGAAAGATTAGAAATAAATGGTAAACCAATAAATCCTATAGATACTGCAGCTATGGAACACGATATTGCTTATCACAGTCATAAACATTTAGCTGAAAGACATATAGCTGATATGAATTAGAAAAGTAAACGTTTAATAGAGTTTTTGCTCCAGATGCAGATTTAAACAGAAAATTATGGGCTGGTGGAATAGGATCAGCTATGCATGTTTAGCGTAAACTTAGTTGGGGGATAAAAATAAAATATTATCAAATTTTTATGTATAGTTTTATTACATTTTATACACATCTTATTACTTTTTAAATATAATCTTATTAAATTTTAAAAATATTATCTTATTAAATTTTTTATATACAAATTAAGGCGAAAAAAATTGTATTTCAACTGTCTGCTGATAATCTTAAAGATTTTAATATTGATTCTTTTTTAACAAAAGAAAAACTTAATCGAAAAAGTAATAAACTTAAAGATGGTAAAGGAATGTCTCTCACTCTCTCTGTACCACAACTTAAGAAAATCTTGAAAGCGATGAAAATTGATAATGATTTAATAGTTCAGAAAGGTGGATCTTTACCAACACTTTTTTGGTGTATTAATTGGTTTAGAAGCATTAGCTGGTGGTGCATCAGCAGTCGCCAACTCTGTAATTAATGGCAAAAAGTAGGATCAAGAACTAGCAGAACAAGGTAGACATAACTTGGAAAAGGGAATAACTGGGAAAAGTAATAAAAAATTATGTTTCTAAACAATTATGATATTGAAATATTATTTAAAAATTTAATATTAAACATTTTCGAGGTGTAATTATGATTGATGAATTACCAAAATCGTCACTTAAAAAGAATGTGGGATAGTTAATTTAGATATTTCTAAAAACTCTGGTACACATTGGATTTCTTATTGGATAGAACACCATAACATACATATTTTTTGTTATTTTAGAGGCACTCTTACTTTAAAATTAGTTGAAAACCTTAATGGTGAATTTATTTATTATGATGATAAAATACAAACGTTTTGATGTTGTTATTTGTGGTCATTAAGTGTTATAGTACTAGACCATCTGTCTTACAATTTTAAATTTTCTAAAATAATTTCTTTATTAATAAATAATGGATATCTTTAGAAAAGTGCTAACAAAATTACGGGTTGATTCCAAATATGATAATTTTTTTTAGAAGATCTTGGAAAAACTGTAAAAATATTTCTCCATTTAACAAACTGTTAGCTGATGTGAAGTAAAACAATAATATATCAATAAAATCAGATAAGATAATAAGCAGAGTAAAAATAAAATGTATTTATGAACTGCTGTTTGATAAATCAGATCCTGTTGGTAAAAATTTTAGGTTTTACATAAAATAAAGCCTTAGAAACAATAAGCTTCATTGGGCTGAGACAATTCCTAAAATTACTCCATTTGAAACAATTAAGTTTCGCTTTAATTTAACAAATGGTATGGTTCTAAAACACGACGAATACAATGATGAAGAAACTAGTATTATTACTTTATTTAATCCTAGTGTTTCTTTTGGTGAGACAATTTGTTACGAACCAAATTATCCATTATTTGTTACGATACAAACAGATAAACTGAAAAATATTGTGTTACAAATAAGAGATGATAATGAAAAATTAATTAATTTTGAGTCTTCTGAAACAACTGTCATATTAGAAACGAAACCATTATTATATTGTGTACAAGGTGGCTCTTTCCCATGCCTAGAAAACTTTTAGAACATTTATCTCTACACACTGACTACAACAAGAAGTGGGACGATAACTCTGTTTGCCAGTTTTCCTCGCCTGACTCGTCTGACAACAAATGGTGCGGGAATGTACATTTCCTCATTCTAACGACTAGTTTATAGCAACGAAATAGTATTTACGTTAACAGAGACATTTTTGCTTGTATTAATGAAAAATAAGTTTGTTTTTGTATTTTTTGTGTATAACCGAAAATAAAATATTAAAAATAATTTTAATAAAATTTTGACTACTGCTAAAGAAATTGTTAATATTATATTGCCTTTAGTGTAGTTACATGCTAATGGTTTACGTTTTTTATTCGAAGTATATATACAAGTTCTTTTACATACATTAAATAGGAAAATACTCCATAGGCAGCGATTCCTGTACATGAGTGGCCATAATGTACAGGTCAAAGCCATTTGTTGATAATGACGTAGATATTTTCCTAAATATCATCATCTATTTTGTCTTCTCTACATTTCGTTAGTGTTCATTATACCATAAAACGAGTCGCTCCTTGTAATGAGGAGAAATGACTCGGCCAAGCCATTCCAAGAAAATGGGTGCGACACATGTGTGGAGAGGCTAAAGGATATATGAAAAGGAAATAGGAGTAGGTATTTTGCCTTTTTTTTATTCTACTCAAATATTAAATAATTAGTTACTAATTTTTTAAAGTAAGTAAAAATGGATAATATTTCTATAGAAAGTGCAATTAAAGATTAAAAAAAAAAAAATAATCGTCAAATTTAATACATCGAGTTTGGAAATGTGTATATAAACATTTAACTAGATTGTGTTGTACTCGTCATGTGGACGCTCGATTTCATGAAGTCAAATAATTACTCAGTATAAAAAGGTATGAAATTTTATAACTTTTTAAAATTTATTTAATGGAACAAGTGTTGGAAATTTTAGATTGTCACTGTATTGATTATGATTTCCAATTTGTTAATTATTTTTGTTTGAGAAGAAAAAGTTTAATTCAATATCACAATAGCTGTTGATAAAAACAATTTTAAATAAAATTTCGAACGATGTAAAATTGGAATTATTTGATATGGATTAATTTCACTTACTTGTTATTTTAAATACTTCCAAAAATATTAATGAGTTGTAAATAGAATTTCATAATATAAATAGTCATTGGACACTTAAATATATTGAAAATTAAACAGTTTACTGTCTAATATTTTTTGGTTTTAACTTTTTTATTTCGTTTACAGTTATTTGCACTCCTTAAATTTTAACTACGCATTTCACCCATTTTACGGTGATTTCGTAAAAATGTCTTGATAAGAAATTGTGAACAAACTGCCTTAAAATTTCAATAATTCTTGGGAATTAGACTTTTTTTTTTCAATTTTGAACACTAAAAATGTCTCTGTGTTCGAACATACAAATATATACTACTAGGGTAACTGGCCTAAGTATATTATTTAAAAAGAGAGAATATTGTAACTGATTTTGAATGTTTAGTTTATAAAATGTTATTTGTAAAGTTTATTGTTGTTGACCGCCATTTGAGAAAGTGTGCACTATAAATAAATTAATATTATAAATAATATGTTCGAAGTTTTGACCGATAAACCCTGAATACACATTTTGACATCTAAGTAATTTATTTAATTTTGGAAGGTTAACTATTTATGACGATAACCCTTTATTAATTAATAAAATTTGTATGTAAACCTACAAAACAATTATATTCGATCAATTACTTTTATTTTAACTGGTTTTCATCTAACCATTAAATACGGACAAGCATAAATCTACAGAATAGTGATTCTCGTAGATAACGCTACATGAATTAAAGTTTTTGTACATGTCTCTAAAACTACCTAATTGTTGGCATGTAAGAAAAATCATACTAGAGCTCATCTTAGGAGGTCTGTCTTCTTAGATATATATTTTCAAACTATTCTCCAAATAACTATTCAAGGGTGATTTAAAATTCATTGTTAGAAACTACTATTCTGGACACGGTGAGGTTTTATCCGAATGGAGGACTTGATAAATTAATAAAATAATTAAACTTAAAAGTCTGATTTATTTCCTATCAATTCAAAATACTAACAAAATAACACTTTTCGCTGATGATTATTAATAAATATCAAACGCATTTATCACAAAAAATTACCCACATATATATTAGTCCCTTAACACACATAATTTTCTTTTGTTCTAGAACTTTTCTGTAGTTTCACAAATATTACACGATACCGTTTCGCGGCCGTTGTCTGTTTTCTTGACTTGTAGGATTCAGTCGCGTCATTATTTCTTGTTTGTCGACGTTTCGGTTATCTTTGCAGGTGTCGTCTTCTGGTAGTCTGTTGACCAGGCTGGTGAAACTATGTTGGCAGCACTTAAACCCTGGAAACTACACGGCAATACACAATACACATTGGATCACAAAACACTAAAGCAGGCAAAATTGCTCGAAAAGTGCCTTAGTTCATAGAATAGACTATAAAAGCACTTCAAGCGAAGCACCTTAACAATTGAACTGTGCACAACATGAACACGGCAGACAAGACAATGTTCATCTTCGGGTGTGTTTCAGAAGCAGCCGCATGTGTCATCGATGACACTGGTGATCCTTTCAGCCCCACGAAAAATTTCGAAGCGAGTGAGATCTGTGACGTGTTCAGTCTTTGTCTGAAAAAATATATCGAAAAAAGAAAAAATATATTAAGCTAAGGGTATAAAGCTGGCACATACAATACACACAAGCCAAATAAGCTTAATAATATCATAAAATGTCAATGCACCTATTAGCAAACAAATTTTTTATTCGGTGGTGTATAAGTGTTTGTTTGGAGAAACTGTACACATCTATCCAATGAAAATACCGTACCACGAGGAAATAAAACTAATGACAATGCAAATATGTAATTAGCAACAATACAGGCTGACAGTGCCGGTCCTTGGGGGAGGGGGCAAGAGGGGTAACGTACCCCGGGCGTCATGTCTAAGGGTGGCAAATCTGGCTAGACACTGATTTTTAAGGTTAAGTTAGTTCAAGGATAAAAACAAATGTGCTCGGTATCTTATTGTAATGTGCAGTGCATACAACATTGCAAGGTATCAAGCAGCATTGCTTCCATAAGAGAATAATAAATATAATAAATAATGTATTAACTAATGTACAAACATTAAAGTGCAAGTGTGGCCTGGTCGAATAAAACGTGTGTATGTGTGAATGAGTCACTATTTTATGTTGCAAGGCCGGGAGCGAATGAGAGAGTGTTTGTCAAGGATGAGAGGGTATTACGGAATGTATGCCTGAAGATGGGCAGTAGACTATGGCCATAGTTAATGTTTGTGTGTCATTACGCTTACACGACAAAATGGCACTGGCGATGCTATCTGTACCAATTTCTAGGTACCATACCATACGTGAGTACTAGTAGTACCAGTTTTGTGGCAAATATACCAGGATTTCCTAGCGTGCTGGACTTATTTCATTGCGCGTGAGTGTACAGCACATAATAAATAAACAAACATGCACGTGTTTTTATGGCAGCCACTCTGTAGCAGACAGCAGTATACATGTAATTTAATTTTGAGAGTTGGGTTGGATTGTAGGCATCCAGCTTTATATTAAGTGAAGCAGTTCAGTGTCATGGAATAATCAGGCATGTACCATAGTTATTTCAAGAAAGTCTAAAATGTCTTACTTCGCAGAATTGTTTAGTATGTTTTCTCACAAACTCCAACAATAAAGGTTAGGAGAGTTTTATTTTGTAATGAGTCAACTGTGCGCACAAATGTTTGTGAATATACAGATAATTCTGTGTATTATTTTTTTGAGGGATTTCATTTAATAATTACGTTACAATAGTTGAATGTTCAGCCTCTTTGTATTATGTACCTAACTTCAATTATAATGTTGAAATATTACGTATAACAGCATTTTTAAATCTCAATATGCATTTTTGTGTATGAGCTCTTCTTCCAGAAAAAAATTCTCAATTATTGTAACAGCTTGTAAGCAAACTTTAACGATCTCACTGTTTTTTTTTCTTTTCAGGTTTTAGTTGGCTTCTTGATAGGCTGGGGGAAACAAGACGGGGCAGGGGAGGGGAAGTGCTTTTTCTCTTGACGAACACTACAACTTTATATAGACTGTTCAGAATAAAGTGAGCACTGCTTAAATTTTTCTTTAGGTTATTTTGCTTCGTCTTTAATATTTTCAATATGATTACTATCACGAAACTAAAAACGAATGTAAAAATTTCACCACACTGAAAACGTATCACCGTTGGCCCCAATATAATACATTTTTTGGTTACTGTAAATGTTGGGTAGTGGGGAGTACCCAGTTTATAGTGAACAGACCATATCACAGACTTTTCGATAGGCAACATGCATAGGCTAAGGTTCAATAAGGAAACTTAGATTCAATGTGATATTTTTATGAAAGCCTTAATGCATCGTTTTATGTTGTTGGTTGATGTTAAGTTATTTTCAGGTAAAAGTAGTAATTTACGGGGCGATTATCACGTGACTGTGCAACCTTCCGTATTTATGAGACGTCACTACATACATACATTGATACACACACACACGAGTAGCGCCGGCACGTGTCACCAAACTTGGTACACACATGCTACATACAAAGATAACTTTGAACATTGTGTATTTAATTAATCTTATATTCATATTTTCAAAATGGCGGTCATTTATGTATTTTCAACATAGTATTACATATCTTTGGAAATAATTTCAGGAATTTAATTAAACATTGTATACGTACTGCACATAAAGCTTACTTGATGTTTGCCTATTTCGTTCATATGTTTATAATATTTTGGAAACGGTGGCTATTTTTTATCTTTATAATAGAAATACCTTTCAGAAAAATTTTCCCTCAATTTCATTAAACTGGGAATTCGTACATTACTTAGTAAGCTGACTTATCTTTAGTATTCTTCGTGAATCATACGTCTAAATCAATATTATAAGTTAATATTCCCGTATTGTGTAAACGATTTTAACTTTAGGGGTTATTTGCACCCACTTTGAGGAACATAGGCATATCAGTTATACTGGAACCTCTTGCTTCTTTCCGTTCTAGTGCTGAAAATTCTTAACTTATCTTGTTGAGCTCCAAAGAATATTTTTTGCTATGCAGGAAAGTGAAAATAAAACTATGTCTTTGGTTTTTACGCTCACATTTTACAAAGTCGTCTGATCGGTTAGTTTTGTATAGTATTCCATAGCAGACGGCTCTAGTTACACAAACCATCATATCGATTACAATAATATCCTAGTCACCGTATTTAGCCAAAATTAAATCACATTAAAACAACAAATCAATATATAAATAAACTGTCCGTGCGCGAATGGTGAATAAAAAAACTGTAATAACATGAGGAATTTTGTTATGTTACACTTATAACATTGAAACAACATTCTGTGATTTCACACTCAGTTCATAGTCACCTTCATGTGGTAAAAATCCATTTATATCAAGGCTAGCACAAGCTCAGAAATGTCATAGAATAATCTAATTTAAGGATTGGACTACATTATAGTGTTGCATTACCGTATAAATTAACAAGCAAACGTGTATTACTTTAGTGTTTCAGTCATAAATGTACTCATATACTAATGTAAGAAACAAAATACAGAATCTAAACTTAGCCGTCGAAGCATAATCAAAGTAATTATGATATTATTCAATTTAGGCGGCACAGGATGATTATGCTTTTTCTATAAATATACATCCGCTTCATAAAATTAAACCATTTGAATTTGCTCAATTATTCGGAAGGTCCTATGCCAATATTACCAACAATGTAACAATAAAGATGCAAGGACAGTTAGATATGGTCGCCGCCGTGTTGAGTACAAAGTGTACGAGGAATATGAGAAGATTGAGGAGGGGGGGGGGAGGTCAAGATTTAAGCACATCAATATATATCAAGTGGAAGGTAATACTATAATAAATTAAATGAGATATTTTTAGTTACCCTTTGGTGAATCCAGAACCAACACTAGCCACTACGACAGAAGCAGCAGATGGAATGCCAGGGATCGATGCACCTAGGTTCACTGTTTCTGTATTGTTACCCAAATTCAAAACCAAAATATACGTGTCCTCGTCTTCCAGCGACCTAGAAAAATAATAAAACGAAGTTATTAAATAAAATAACATTCAGGGGGGGGGGGAAATTAACCGAGGTCAGATAGCCACACCTGACAGCCGAGTTCTGACTGGGTGATCGAAGTCTGTCGAGCTGTGAAGTGTGACATTGCGTGAAGCCTTAAGATTTAGGAGCGACGGAATGCGATGAATGGGAGAAATGGGAGGACTTCGAAGAAGCTTGCCACCATCGACAACATCCACCACGTTCCCCAAATGCTAAAATCGGTAGTGTGTGCCTGGTGCTCACAACTCAATGCATAAGAAGGAATGAAAACTATTACATACTTAAACTTTACTGAATAGAAATCCGACGGAACGAAACTCTAAATCCAGGGCGGATCTAAGTTAAGCTACTGGAATCCATTCAGTCACCCGCCTCTTTGCAGTTCTCTCAAAATAATGTAACTGAATAAACGATTAGACAACAAAAATGCAGGGGAGTGGAGCAGAAGCCCACTCCTTGCCATTATTTACGAAACTTTCAAGTTTCTCGTAAACAGCACAAGGGTCAGTTCAGCACTCTGCAAGTCACGACGTCAGATAATCATCTCTTCTTGTTACTCACTCATCAACGCCCTAATAGTACAGCGCCACCTCCGACGCGGCATGACCAGTCAGCAAAATTCGCCCAGGATCGGTACATCTCCAGCGTGACCGCACTGGAACAGTCCCAGTTTTGCAACAAGAACTACACCAAACGCTTCCAAAACTGCGAATTATCACAACAAGGACGGGTCTGCAGCCACAGCCGCTTGTCGCAACAATCGGTCAGCAGTGACCCGA
>PNEQ01111346.1:0-16552 GCA_003012365.1 Medauroidea extradentata
GTCACAAATATAAAATATAAATAAAATTTCACATTTACGTCACCAAAGACAAAACATACACTATATGCTAATATTTCACCTAGAATACGGGTTTTCAGATCAAAGCAAACAAATTTACACGTATTAAGAATTAAAAGAAAACAATATTAACATTAATTTTACCAATGCAGTGACTTAGCGAAAATGCTATGTTACAGTAGCCAACAAAACATTTTAATAACTTAATTTCCGCTGCTGCAACATAACACGGGGTTGTCAGCAACCTTGTGCGCAATGCTTGTTGACGTTTAATCAAATATCGTAAATATTCGGTTTAATGAGCCATTCACAGCAAGACATAGAGATTGTTTTTTAGGTGAAGAACCTTTACAACCTGTTCAGTTTGAATAGGAAGCAGCAACGATATGAACTACTTCAGACACCGTGTGACCACACGTACGGCTGAGCAAGTTTAATTTAAACTAGTTCCGAGGCCCGTGTAACAGCGGCCTTAATCAGACAGAAACGTCAGCTGTAAATGTGTTTCACTGTTACAGTCGTACGTAAGTAAAAACATGTACGGCCAACTAGGGCTGTTATGTACTGTTTATTCACTTATCTATCGTAGATCGTGATACATACACTGCATGTTTGGTACAGTAATTATATCTACAACACGTACAACATGAATGATATCAATTACATCTAAACTTCGCATAATGTCTATAAAATGGTTAGTGTCTATATATCTTATTTGACGATTTTGTGAAAAGTCTAATGTAAATATCGTTATTGTGGAATTAATATATTTAAAAAATTATTTTACGGGTTCCATAACACTGTCAGTTGCACAATACCGATGGTTTGATAATAACGAGGGCTTTGATAATGTTCATGAACGTCTGTTACTTAATGACATCGATCAGTATCGTACATATTATCGAGAATCGTTATGCACCAAACATCGAAAATGTCAACGTCACATTTTATTGTTAACGTTCATGAATAGTTACAGTATGTGTGTCAATATTAGTGTCGATTATTTTATATTTCTTCCGTAGCGCATTGGTATAATATTGTCGTCTACTTGAGAAATGGGGTTTTATGCCCGGATTTCTGCATTGTGTATCATGCTGGACGATCTCGCTGTTCAAAGAGATTTCTCGGGGTTCTTCATATCTATCTCATTCACACACATAGGTTCCCTCGATTTTGTGTGTTCATACTCGCCTAAATACCACCAATTCGTGCGTGGTATTCTAAGCTCAATATCTGTCTGCCACTACACGTGGCGAGCATTCCGGACACCTCTGATTACCAAGTTGCAATCACGTGAGCACTGCGTGTTTTCATTGACAGACTTTACCTACGATCACGTGCATGTGCTTCACGCACTCTCACTTAAACGCGAATATACAGTAGAGCTGAGGGTGCTATAAAATTACCCTACTTGGCAATGCTGCCAAATCGAAGTCTTTCTATTAGAATGGGCCGCAGTGGCCGAATGGTCAGACCATTCGCCTCCCACCATGGTGATCCGGGTTAGATTTCCGGCGAGGTAGGTCCACGGATTTTCGCATTTGGGAATCATACCGGACGCTGCCGCTGGTCTGAGAGTTTTCTCGGGGATCTACCGTTTCCCCCGCCGACATCATTCCGGCTTCGCTCCATACTCGCCTCATGTCACCCCTCACCAGCGCTAAAGACCTCGACGTTGAGCGCTGATCAAAATCTCTCACTGACTCACGGCTATGGCCAATGCCGACCGACTGTAGGCCGGTGCGCAGACGAATTTTGAGCACGTGCCGTCACGCGCAGTATGTCGACGGAAACAAATGAAGTCGTTCGACTTGCAGTTGTTCACGGTGCTTTCGCCCGCTTAGAAGCGTTGTGCTACAAACTGCATTGTGGTTAGTCTAAAACCATGTAACTGATTTAAATGTAATAGTAACATATTTTTTTATTAAAATGGGACATTAGGGTGTGTGTTTCTCAATGCAAGGGAAATTACTAGAACAACCGAAGTGTGAATATATTTAACTGGCAGAACCAGAAGATCTGGAAAGGAAATAGAGTTTGGACACGCCACGGGAAAATTTCCACCACAGACGTAGTTAAAATAGTACCATATTTTCTCTAAATAAAGAAAATTAAATTGACGTCCAATGAATTTTCTTTGCTTATTCGAGTTTTTTGCAATATTTAAAAAAAAACTTCATAAATTATACACGGGCATAATTTCTGAAAACTGTATAAGGCGTATTTTATGTTCATTTTATAAGTGTACGCCTTCAAAATTAATGTGCAAAATGCCTAGAAAGTATTTTTTTAAACTAAAAATTACCGTTATTATAGTAAATAAACTACGCTTTATGTATTACCTTGGTTAGAAAGGTTATACTTGACATACGATTTTTGAAAGAACTGTGCAACGGGAGTGCATAGCTAGATTTAGTTTCTTGGATATACTCCGCTGCGATGTAGATGGTGGGTCACTCGCGCTCGTGTTCTTTAACCCTGTGTGGTGTGTCTCTACCTGATGACGGAAACAGATTCCAGTTCCCTAAACGTCTTCTACTGTTGGGAAAACTACTGATTTTTCTTTCGTCTCATCGTTGTGTCGCTTGTTGTTTTCTGCTCGTGTTTGATATAACACTGGTTTTGTTTCGCCTCTTTGTTGTGTCGTATTTATTTTTATTTTGTGGGTCATATATGTATTTTATCTGTTTGTCCCTTTGCCAAAGCAGACCTCAAACATGGGTTGTCTGACTTGGTGGTATCTTGGGTTTTTATTTTGATTTCTTGTCTGTTTGTCCTGGTTTTATTTGGCCCGATTTGATTTTAGGTTGTGTCTGTATCCTGTTGACTAAAGCAGACTCTGCTTATTTATATTTTTTCTTTACTTTATTATCTTTAGTTTTCTTTTGACAGCCACCTATATCGCACTGGAGCAAGTCCAAGAAACATCCAGTTGTGCTTGGCATACTTCGTTGTTTTGCATTTGGTTCGTAATTAGTGAAGTTCTTACTATTTCTGACGATGATGATATATTCTCGTGACGTGTCAGTAATCGTGTTACGTCACCTACCCTAACCTAACTTCCGCCTGAGCACAACACCTATCACCGCATTGTTCGTGCGAGTAGTAACAGACAGCTATACTCATGGCCAGCGAGATTCCACAAGTGTGATAATTAAGCTAATGCAAAGTCGTTTTTTAGCTTTCTCTTCGATTTTTCAGCACGTAATTGTGCTCTAACGTAAGTGGGTTTGTTACCTTTGCTGTTAACTTCTTCAAGGGCACGGGAATTCACCTGTCAAAGAAGCTGCAGTGTAACTTATCGTTGCTTTTCAATTACAATCAGAGCAATAAATGTTTCACGTTAAGTTTCTAAAAGGATATAGACCTAGAGGAAGTACTCTTCGTAGTTGTTTTATTTTACTGTTTAAAAATAAATTATTAAAAAGTATTCCTCGTACTTAAAATTTTTGCATTCGGTTTTGTTGGTGTCTTTGAAATGTTGTAATGTAACTTTATAATGTATATTACGAGTGAAATTTTGCTTTTACGTACAGTACGCAACGTTATACAATACTATTTTAGTGGGTTTGGCTATTAAATATTTAGTGTCGCTGGCTCAGAATGTCTTCAAAATGCTACGCAATTTACGACAGTGTAGTTACAATATTTTTCAAAACTTCTAACAAAGCTTTTATGTTTGATGATGGAAAACTATCGTAGTTACCTTCGCAAGATTTAATTAGTTTTATAATTCTTACTCTGTAAATATGATTTTATTACACTTGCTTAGACACTCTTATCGCACACAGACACAAACACACACACACACACACACACACACACACATATATATATATATATATATATATATATATATATATATATACATATATATATATTTGTATTGATGGATGTCTAGTGTTTTAATTTTAGAAAACGGTTAATTCGCAGAATATTTGGCAGTGCCGCAGATGTAGTGAATTTTATTTTCAAATGAATAATAATGAAATTAATAATAATAATAACCTTCAATGCGTTAGCTTGTTATGGAAATGTAATTATAGAGTACTAATTTATTTTTAAGACATCAGCTAGGTAGTGGTCGCGCCTGTAGAGGAAGAACGACCTACTCGTAATGACGTCACAGCAGTGCGCGTTGCTCTGCAATGCGTTTATATTAAGTAACATGCTGGGGTTACGTAGGTTTGCTCACTCATGTGACCAGGTTTCCTCAACCATCAGGTTATGTCTAAACGCCTGTAAGCAGTACAGGATCTCGTGACTCTTGGAAGCTAGAAAACTCTACCGCGTTACTTGTTGAACTCCTCAAGTTGAATTTTGCCCTGCCAAAGCTAACCTTGAGACTTAATACAAACACCTGTCTGACGGACTCATTTGCATAGATGTGCATGTACGTTTTCATTAAACGTTGCCGTTGTAAGTTTTAAGAAGTGTAATGTATATGGCTATATACATATACAAGGTGTTTTTTTTTAACAACACCGACAAACTCCAGCAGATGATTCCTTATGAAAAAACAAGTTCAAATAATGTTGTGCATTTTTCGCCTTATGTTAATATTAAGGGAGTAATGATGCTCTGAATATCAAAATTCAAAATCATGTTCCTCCAAAATATAGGAAGCTAAATGACATAAAAGTACAATATTTTCAGCATTGCGTATTACTATTGTAATCTTTAAACTCAACAGCAAATTCTGCTTGATACCTTCCATCCTTATGAAAATAGCAGAGGTGGCTACCCTCTTAATTACAGACAACTATTTTACCGTCAGGATTTTCTAACAATTGAAGATAGTTTATTGATTAATGAGACCTGTATAACACAGAAACGTTCTCTTGTTGCAACTGTCTAGGACATACCGTTTATGCTCAAAACACACTTGATTCACGCAGACACAGTGGCTAGAGCACAGACAATGCTGCAAACACGTAAGTGATGTACTCAGCGCATAGATGATGGTGAGCATGCACTGTAAACAACATGTACAATACTATTACTTACCATAGGCCTGTTATTAGAGGGTAGCCACCCCTGGTATTTTCATGAGGGTGGAAGGTATCAAGCATAATGTGCTGTTGGGTTTAAAGATCCCAATAGTATTAAGCGATATGTAATTTAGCTTCTGATATTTTGGAGGAATGCGATTTTAAATTTTGATATTCAGAGCCACGTTACTCCATTAATATTAAAGTTCGGCGAAAAAAAATTTCCATAAGGAATCACTTGCTGGAATTTGTCGGTGTTGTACAGAAACAACCTGTGCATACACACACATATACGTACTAATTTATGTACATACGTAAAAACATACAGTATTAACAATAGATAGAGCAACGATTTTGTCGCGAAAAGATTTTTCCACCATTTTGTTCCGATGCCTTACGTGCATATCGGCAGTTCTGCTTCGTAGTTATCAGCAGTATGTCTTTAGTTCAGACACGTTTCTCGTTTGACTGCACCAATCAGAAGAAGGTTACTGAGATACTATACGTATGTGATTTGCCAGTAGATACGCAAGATAAGTGAGAGTTAAAACTCACAAATATTGGCCATGAAACAGAGCTGCATGTAGATGTGTAAATCAGGTACTGAAACCAAAAATTGGGGAAAATGTTTCGACTTAAAATCGTGGCTCTAATAATAGACTACGTATTAATGACAATCTTAAAACCATCTTAAAATAAATTTTTGTATTAGGTCCCCTATGTTTGTTTTAACGTAAGAATGTACCCTCCATAGTAATACGGGAAAGAAGGAAGGTACTACCGTACCTTCTGGCTACAATCCATTCACCGTTGGTCAAGGAATAGTTGCTATTATTTTAAAACAGCGATACTGGGTCATTAACAAGTGCATTTACAAAATTACCATGATGTATGACTACATTCAGCCGGGAGAGGAGGTAACGTAGCCCACCTGGTCCAACTTGTAGGTACGTATACCTATGCAGCCCGCTACGAACGGCGTACATGATCCTTTGCAGCACTTTACGATCACTTTTTCTTCCTACAGGAAAAACATTAGGTAGTTCTCTTTAAAGCTGACGTGCTAGGGTAACTCTTGTATACCAGCGTCGTGTTAGTGCTTGCTTGGTCAGGATTGAAACAGGTGATGGGAGGGGGGGATCTAGTACGGGCGGCCATACATGATGTAACTCTATCCATTCTAAGGTTGCAGCTGATTCATTCAAGTGAATGACAATAAAATTTTTGCTCAGCATAAATTTCATTTGAAATATTGAAAAATACAAGGGTAACTGTGTTTCGGCACGATCACAATGTGAGGAATCAGGATACAATTCAATTGCTTTAATTTATTTCGTTAGCAAGTTTAATTTCTGCTGCAACCTTAGAATGGACAGAGTATAGTGTCTAGGCACACAATCCCAATCACTCTGAATTGATCTGCCCTTCTTAGCTGTTCCCGTATGCTGCACATATTTTATTTTTTATCCGCTGTGTTATAATTTACATATTTTAAAGTACTTTTATGTATATGTACATATACATTTTTGTACGTACTTTTTAAAATCATAAACATAGTTTTTTTAGAGGAAGTGTGGGAGCTTGCCCTCCCAAAATTACGCCCGTGCACTTATAGCGAAACCTGGCCGGTTGCGAGGTGACTTAGTGAAATGGTTCGGGGTGCATGAGCAAAATGAAATGGATGTGGGAATTGTTTAAGAATGCAACGTGTGAATACCGTATAAAATTATACACATAGTTCTAACGGTAAATTTACTCAAAACCAGACAGTAATAATTGTAATAATTTGTAAAATGATTTCATAATGCATCTGCTTGATAGCAAATTCATAAATTATTTGTAGTTCAATAAACGTATGCGAATACTGCAGATTTGACTACTGTAAACTCATTTTAGGATGAACTTATTACTGTTAGCGCTACTAATTTCCGTGAAAACCTATTTTTTGGGGAGTTTTAAAATGAAATGGGTATTTTAAAACCTGGCTGAGAACGTAAACACGCGCGTATAGTAAAAACACACATGGCAAGCAAGACACGCACCTAGGTAGGTTTATTTAACTAACGAGCTGTTGTAATCTTACAAGTACGCAGTAGTAGAGTGTCTAAGCTGAGATTTGAGGTTTTACTCGTAAATTATTACTAAATACTAAGAGAGTTTGTTATTTATGAATGAAAACTACACACTGAAGGGTAAATTACTTACCATATTTATAGAATATATATTTTCTGATTATTCAATTGATAATTCATACAACACAGTGTGCAATATATTTACAAGGGGCATTTTGTGGTTACTCAGTTCATGAAAGGTTATTTAAATTTCAATTCAGTTCGCAAAAAATGTTTCTATTAAATCTTCAAAGAATGCAAATACTACTAAGATCAACGTATCATACTCGGGTTTTCATGCTGACAATGACAGTCAAAAAATTTGTACTCCTAAAGGCATGTACATTTTGCGGATATATTCTTAACCAGGTTTAACACCAAGAACGTACACTTCAGTGTCATTTCTGG
Source organism: Medauroidea extradentata (assembly GCA_003012365.1). NCBI lineage: Eukaryota > Metazoa > Arthropoda > Insecta > Phasmatodea > Phasmatidae > Medauroidea > Medauroidea extradentata. The sequence goes on from PNEQ01111346.1 coordinate 7,529, forward strand.
GATTGGAGGCCGGTTGTTTTGACATGTGTTTGACGACTACAAGCAGGTCATTACTGAGGAAATAATTCGTGGGGCAGTCACGTGCTACTTGCTTGTGCGGCTAGGATAATGGGTATACTTACTTGTGCGGCTAGGATAATGGGTGCGTGTATAGGACTGTGAAGTTTACGCTGCAGCCAAATGAATCTGCGAAATTCAAGGACCTCTATCCATCACTTGTAAAATTAACTTCTGTGACCTTGTAACATACAAATTGAAATCCGCACGTTCTAAAGCAACATGGTATGAAAATTGACTACAAATTATCTTATATTGCATGCTATTCCATTTGATCATTATAGACGTCCATATCCCTAGTAACTTATCCAATGCGAGTGACATGAAGTAAACATTCGATGAAACCTTCTTCAAGGTTTGCAGAAGTCAATATAAAAAAATAGTTCTTGTCAGTTTGTTTTAGCAAATATTTCGCCTGGTTGGCATACGACTGTAAGGTAAACTCTTTCACTATAATCAGACGTAAAAATTATTTACGTCACAATGTGTCAGAAATATATAACGCAGACAAAATATTGCTATGAAAGTTCGCAACTGTGATTTACTTAAGTTTGTTTTTCTGTACTTTTTGTACATCGCATACTTCAATGTCGGTTGGAATACGCACGACGCCCTATTAAACCCCGGTTTCAGCGAGGACTTTCTGGCCGACAGCTCCCGGACAATCTGTTCCCCTCGCTGTCACTCGAGATAGCATATCATTGTGTCGCAAACACGGGCAGTAGCCGACATCGCATCACTCAGCTGCTCGTCCATCACCGCTGAGATCCGCTCTACAATGACGCGACATGTCCCCTGCGATCAGGTGTAACCCCTTTCAATCTCTCAACCATTGAAGATACACACGCTAATCAGTACTGCAGCCTCAACTCTAGTAGGGTTCAGTTTATATATATATATATATATATATATATATATATATATATATATATATATATATAGAGAGAGAGAGAGAGAGAGAGAGAGAGATAGAGAGAGAGAGAGAGAGAGAGAGAGAGATTTTATAAAAAACTATGTCCCCTTACAATTTTATAGCTAACGATGTTAATTCCTTGTCAATCGTCTTGTATCATGTACATAAATAAGTCTGTATAGTATCATATATCCTGTACGTATATAAGTATGTATAGTAGCATATACATGTATGACTAGTTTGAAATTTAAATAATTTTTATTGCTAGTTGACACGCACGGAAAAAAGGTGGTATAAAAGTGTCCCAAAGGCACACTTGCTTACGGTAGATGTATGTAAGTGTGTGTGTTTATATATATAAATAAATAAATATATATATATATATATGCTACTATACAGACTGATTTACGTATAGAATACAAGACATTTCACAAGGACTTTAACAGCGTTAGCTGTACATTTTGAAAGGGACTTGGCTTTACATTATAAAATCAAATCAATTTTTACGTACTATTAATTTCGTCGTAATTTGATGACAACGAATCATGTTAACATAAAACAAACTGTTCATATTTATTCACATAGTCTATAAAGTAAGATCATCTCATTAAAAAAAATACGTTTTGCAACAAAATGCACAAAAGAAAGCGGACACAACAAACAAAAAATAGAAATACAAATTATTGAGTGGTAGTGTCCCACCAACCCCCTTTTTTTCCTCGCCTTCTACGCTCTTGGTCTTACTGCTACTCACAAGGCAAACTTACCACTTACGTTGTTTGAAAAAATGTCATTTAAGTGTAGGGCTTGATCCCAATATTTGGATAACGATTCGAAACATTTGGAACATGACGAATGAAATAATAACACACGCAGAAATAAATTCAATAATGCACTGTCAAACGGTGTTATTTAAAGTTGAGCTTCACAATAATTGCAGATAAACCACACAATATAAGCGTCCTTGTAATTGTGCAGCTTGAATATAACAGCCCGTGTGAAATGCGCCTCGTCGGTGGACAAAACGTAGAGATACAAATAACGAATTTCATTTAACCAAAATAACAATATTTGCTCCAAATAATGTAAGCTATAATTCTTGTGTGTGTGATAACTACACCTATATCAGCCTGTATAAACATGAATGGTGTCACATTTCCGTTGCTGTATATACCGATTGTTTCCTTCCGCACCTGTCTCACTGCCAAATAAAATATTTTTAAGGAATCTTTGACTTTATCACTGCGGTCACGGCCGCAGAAGGAAATGTCTGGACACTCGCCTGGAAACTTCACCCCTTTGTTGTTTGGCTGCAGTTTGCCAAGTTACAGAGAGTGTTGTGCTGTATTAGCGCTGCAGTCAGAGCGTTCGGGCTCAAACTCCGCCCACTTCCCTCCCATTTTTTCCCGCTGTTTACATTATCAAAACGTAATTTTTATCAATTTATGAAGTACTTCCTTCGCTCACAATCCTAAAGCATGGCTCCAGCAATCTTTATTTACTTTATAATGTAAACTCGGAAATAAAAGTGGGTGGAGTTTAAGTCCGACCGCCCTGATTGCAGCGCCAAAGACGCACAACACTCTCGGTAACTTGGTGAACTGCAGCCAAACAACAACGGGGTCAAGCAAAATACGTTGGTAGATAGGAGAGTGTCCACACCTGTACTTCTACGACCGTGCCTGTGGTTAACTGCTCATATTTTACTCCATGGGCTAGGGCGAATATTAACTAATGCTTTGTTAGGTACATGCCAATATTTATTTTTACGCACAGGGAAAGGACAAAGTATCGTCTGAAAGAAGAAATCAAGAACAAGTCTTGCTGATACTCATTGGTTTAACCTATGTTATTTCACGCCAGGGCAGATACAAAAAATAATTCCTCATTTAACGTCGTGAATCAATTGCAGAAACGTGTCGAGATGCTCGCCTCGCAACCAAGGCAATTTTGAATGTGGGATCGTGCCGGACTATACCGTCGGGAATATCTCGTTAGACTCATAACACGGCCCCTGTAATACTCCGTCAAGTGTTGTTAAGTATAGGGACCCCTGTTTTTCGCGAAAAGAATTCTGCCCCAGTTTGTTTCAGTGCCTTACGTGCACATCCGCAATTTTGTTTCATATTTATTTGCAGCGTGCCTGTGTGAAGAGCCGTTTCTCATTTGGCTGAACCAATTATTACAATAACGTTCATGCAACACCACACGTCTGTGATTTACCAGCTGAATCCCAAGACTCGTGAGAGTTAAAATATGAAGTAGAACTACAGATGTACGTAAGGCACCGAAACAAAGTGGGGCAAAATTCTTTTCGCGAAAAACAGGTGTCCCTATTGATAAGTTTAATAGTACAACTACAATATATTCTCTGTATTCTTTGATCTTGTCTCACTGTGGTGACTGACACCTTTAACACGTCTTAATGCTAAAGCCACAATAGTTGGGTAAACACAAATGTGTAGGAGCACCTGAATTTCGCGAAAAGATGTTTGTACATCTTGTTTTAGTGCCTCTACAGCCCTTACTCATTATCAGTGATTGGATGTTTTTACTCTCACAAGTCTTGCGGTTTTTGGCGGCAAATCAAACACGTGTGATGTCGCAGTAACCGTACTCTGATTTGCAACGTCAAACGAGAGCGCCTTGCATAAAGACACGCTGCCAATACCACGAAGAAAAGATACAGAAGTGCTCGAAAGACACTGAAACAAGCTGGTGCAAAAACGTTTCGCAAAAATCAGGTGCTCCTATTGATGCTCTCTGTAATACGTATAGGACATAGCTGCTACTATACCTGTACTGATTCTTTAAGAATGCTTGGTAGATAAATAAACGCCGAAAACAGCAATTGATTTATACGCTTATTCCGAACCCTATATGGATAAATTACTCAACGACAATCCTAGATAATGGTATTTGCCAACTTTATAAGTAAATATTTATCCAGAATTACTCATTCGTTACGCGTGATCTCTTGCGCCGCAGTTAAATGCACGAGGTTCCAGCGTCAGAGATTGTGCCTTAGAAGTTCGTAACACTGGAAACAATTTTGTTTAAAACGTTGGCTAAAACTGTTGTCTAGGATTGCTATTGTTTCATTTTCGCAAATTGGCTTCAAGAAACCTACAGTTATAGATCAATGCTTTTAGCGTTGGATTATGTACCACGCCCTCTTAAGGGCGCATCCTACCGCAATTTTCATCACAATTTTTATTTTTATTTGTTCCAGATAATTTTTTTCTTATTTTAGACACAAAATGTGACTAAATTTGGCTGCTATGAAATTTTTTATCTCTCATAGTTTTCGCGTAATGGCTTGTAAAAGTCATATTTTGCACGTTTCCGTTTTAATGACTACACCAAACTCAAAAAATTACAGCGGATAAATACATTTCAGGCTACAATGTAATCCTCATAAAAATAAAGAATAAAAATTATTTGTATTTTAAAAAAAATATTGAATTTTTAAAATTTTTACTTTCAGGTACAACATTTTTTAAAAATACAAATATTGTTTATTCTACATTTTTATGAGCATGACGTTGTAGCCTGCAATGTCTTTATCCACTGTGATTTTTTTTAGTTCGGTATATCAGTTGGTTTTAGTGTAGTCCTTAAAATGGGAACATGCAAAATATGACTAACAAGCCATTACGCGAAAACTATGAGAGATAAAAAAATTTCATAAGAGCCAAATTTAGTCACACTTTGTCTCTAAAATAAGAAAAAATTATCTGGTACAAATATAAAATTAAAAAATTGTGATGAAAATTGCGGAAGACCGCGCCCACAGACGCCTAAGATATACAGACTGTCAACGTCTAGGCTTTTCGTGTTGCACAAAATTTCGTGTCGCCCTGGTGGTGAGGGACCAAAGCTCGGGGTTTTGGAGGCCTGGAGGGTAACGCTGCCATGTAGTAGACTTCAGAACTATATTCTTCAGACAGAAGGCAGGTAGCTAGCTGCCTGATATGCCGGATGTCGCCTTTTGTCGAAGGGACTTGCAAGGATGGTTAGGGGGAAGGGGGTGGTATAGTAGAGGGTTGAGGCTCAAGGTCGCGTGGCAGAGGGCAATAAACGGCAATAAAGCTACAATGCAGAAGCTACCCCAGTCGTCTGGTCTCGGGATGAGAATATACATAGCCTAGAACCGAAAATTTCCTCACCACACTTCTGGGTCATTCCATTGTCACCGGTGTGACTTACAGACAGTTTCAAACACAGAAAAACTAGTTATCTGAAAGTGAAATATGTTCTTGTGCAGTTCATTAATAAACCACTCAGTTGCCCTATATAATCAATACACAAATAATAAAATATAATCTAATCAGGTGAAGTTATCATTAGAAATTCTTGCCTCAAGGGTGTAACAGATTTTGGACTTCTTGTAACAGTTTTCTATCTGAACTAATAGTTCTGTGAATGTATTACCAATACAATTTCAATTCGTTCAGGACTACATTTATACAAACCTGTAGTTTTTAAATATCTAAACATAACAGCTAAATACAATTCTTAACTAAATTGGCATTATACTGACAGTGTGGTCCCGTAACGAGTACGACAAAATGGTTTGTGTCAGGGAAAAAGTTTTATATTATCGTCCTATTATCGTCCAGCATGTTTCATTCAGCAAAATTTTTATAATTAAGGTAATTTGTAGTAAACCACTGTGAATGCATCCATTGCAGTGTCTTTATTTCATGTCCAGTGTTATAGTTTGCCCTTCATGACTATGATGACACTCAGACGAACAAAAACACTACTTGTTATTGATTAGCGATCTCGGTGTATTCGTCTCTATGTAGGCCTATAAATGAGAACACTGACTGACGTAACCAACGGCAGCCCAAACCGCTAAACCTAGGAATGTGAAATTTTTTGTGTGGGCTCCTTGTAGGTCGTATGTTAGAACTAGAAGGCATTTTTCGAAATTCGTCCGTTCGTCCCCAAGTGGATGAATAGGGGTAAAATGTGTTTTATAAAAGATGAAATGTGTTTATTAAGATTCGTCTACATAGCTCGAACCCGACGGCCTATCATCGTGACTTACGTAAATGGGTCAATCATAAACAAATAACACATTAGCCTATTTAAGGGATTTACGAAATTCAGTCTTTAAGGGGGTGAAAATACCTTAAATGTGTTTCCGTTTAATAATGGATACCTATCGAACCCTTCAGAATAGAGTGTTTACTTTTACCTCAAAATGACGCTGATGTGAATAGATACCAAAAAAGTGATTTTTCGATTTTTCGAAATTCGTCTCCCAAAGAGTAAAAGGGGGTGGGGGAATATGTTTTTATTAATCGCCTGTACCGTTGGGCTATCGTCTTGATTTTTCAGTCAATTGTATATGTGTACAAGTATATACAATACAGGACTTCAAGATGTTTCGAAAGTCTTTAATTAAGGGAATGAAAAGACGTGCAGTGTGTTTTAGATTATTCTTCCATAACAATCGAACCTATCGAGATAACGAAGTGATGTATGCTTTGTAACGATGTTTACGTAAAGACCGAAACTATATTTCACGGTATTTTCAGAATACGACTCCAAATTTGTAAAATTTAAAATATGTTTTTGGTTCGTGATCAATTTATCGATTTCACTGATTTTTGTTTAAAATTAATGAATGCTATCGAACTCGTCGAAATATATGTATATACTAGCCGGCCGGCTGCGGCGTTGCCCGCGTGAAATTACGCAATGTAAACAGTAACTCTGAATAAAATATGTGATGAAGGCATTTAACAGCTAGCGTACTCAATAACAGTGAACTATAATTAACTGTCTTAGCTCAGTGTAAAGAGCGCGCGCAATATGCTCGTGTATAATGTCATAGTAATTCCCATCGCAAAGTCTTGCACGGGATACAAACCCGTAACCCCACCCCTTCCATACCACAAACTTTATACAATACCTGAGTGAATGTTAAAGGCGGGCCATGATAATTCTTTCGTATGTAGTGACTACAGTCCAAAGAGGTTGTATTTATGAGTAGGTTGGCAAAAAGAAAAGACTGTTGAATTATTTCTCCGTGATCATTCTCTTTTTTTCGGGAGACTGTAACATTTTACTGCTTTTCACCTACTTAATTTTCGAATTTCATAAGAACCTGAATTTGTTTTGTAGATATTTGCATAAGCTTCTTTCTTATCAAAAAATCATCTCGATATCTCATCGGGTATAAGCGGTACAGATGATCATTTGAAATCTAATTTTATTTTTTAACAGCTTTCAAGGACGAATTTCGAAAAATCCTAAAATTACTTTTTTTATATTTACGTAAGATTTATTTTAAAGCAAAAACCATTTCAATATTTCCACTGGTTTAGGAGATAAGTGGGATTAATTTAAAAACACGTTTTATTTTTTAAAGAGTTTTCAAGGACGAATTTCGAAAAATTGTAAAAGTGCTTTTTAGATATTTACTTAAGCATCATTAAAAAAAACACCTCAAGATCTGAAATGGTTTAGGAGAAATCACGGATTAATGAAAAACACATTTTACGGCTTTTCATCCCCATAATTTTCGAATTTCGCAAAATCCAAAAATTTGCGAATATGCATTTTTTGGGCAATATTATGAAGTTAAAAAATGTATGATAACATTCCCGGTAATGGGATATCAAAGATTTTTTAAACACATGTCATCCCTTTTCACCCCCTTAATTATCGAATTTCGAAAAATCCTTTCTTAGTAGGTGCCTACGGGGCAAGGGGAAGCTTCCCTCAAAATTTCGTGGTTCTAGGTCCAGCGGTTTGGGCTGTTCGTTGATGAGTGAGTGAGTGAGTGAGTGTCAGGACACTTCATTTCATATATTAAGATATACTCATATATTTACTTTTTGTTTTATGATAATTAATACGTAAACGTCCGCTAACAGATATCAGAACTTTTCTAAATCTGAACTCTTAGAGCTGTGAAGGAATTAAATAAAGTTATAAAATGAATCGTCGATTACACATTGACTCAATGGGCTGTTGTCGGAATTTTTATCTCAGTTGGATACTTACATGATGGTAAGATTTTGAAAAGTTCGATCACTAAATTGGCGAAAAAGCGCAAAATTTGTTTTCATTCACACCATGATATCCACCTAACCAGTTGAGATATTGAGGTATATTTACTTCAGAATGTTTACGTAAACACGATAAATAATTAGCTCAGTTTTTAATATGAGAAAAAACAAACACCTGTTTAGGGGGATGGTATTTTTGCCTGTAAACCTCTCAAAAAGCAAGTACCGTAAACTGGGTATACTTTACACCATCATGGGTAACATTGCACCACAAGTAATATTTCTGTGTTTTGATTGGTGGAATATTAGTGATCATTATCTGAGTATATCAAATCAATTTTTAGAATACCCAGCCATCGTCTGGTTCCCCTTCACCAAACGTCCTATACAACAATATATTTGGTGGTGCAAAGTTACCCATGCTGGTGCAAAGTATACCCACTTTACGGTACAGCATTACAGAAGTAACTTATAGGGAAGTTAACATTCTGCAATTATACAGTTACATATGGTTGTACAACCTCTGTATGCCTAGTGAGTGAATATTTTATTTATTTTTAAATAACTTTAGATACCTACGTATTGAGGACACTGCCATCAATAATCGCACTAGATGTAAACGAGTAATCATATCACGTATACTATTTATGCCAACCAAATACTCTCTCATATTCAAGGTCTGTTTAGCTATGACTATAAATACGGCCCGGGATAGTTGTTAAGATTGGCTGGAATAGATTGACTGTTTTTCAGATGGCAGCTATAGCTACGTAGCTAGCTGCAGAGTTAGCTCAAGCTCCTGCTTACTTATCCTAACACTTGATGGTCGAGCTACTAATCTGGCGTACAAGAGGTCTTTCAATTGAAGTAACTACTCGCTGTTACGAGTAATACACGTGAGCTATGCCGCAGGTGGACTGCTAGTTTATGTCCTAAAAATGATTGATTGTTCGTGTTCTATACGGTTCAATACCAGTCATCCAACTGCGATGAAATTTCTGCGAAAAATTGGGCGGGGGACGGCAA
>PNEQ01111347.1:0-16551 GCA_003012365.1 Medauroidea extradentata
TTTTACTTAAAAGTTTTTTATTAAAAAGTTTTTTATAAAAAATTATATTTATTAAATATGTGCGGGGTTATTATGGAATGCGAAATCGAAAAATTTTTGAAAGAAACACCAAGATGGCGGCCGGAAACAAGATGGCGTCCCGAAACAAAATGGGGGTAATATTTTTTTTGCAATTTTTTGAAATTTTTGAAATTTTTTTAAAAATTTTGAAATTTTTGAAATTTTTTGAAATTTTCGAAATTTTGGGAAATTTTGGTAATTTGACACTCAAGGTCAAGGTTAAAGGTCAAGGTCATCCAACATGGCGGCCGGGGACATGACGTCACAACATGGCGGAGGGGCTCCTCACTCGGTCGGGCTCCTCACTCCGGCTCCTGTGCTGGAACCGCCATAATCATACTACTGACGATACACACAAAACATCCTGTGAACAAACCCTGTAACCGTCCTCCTGTCGTGTTTGCCAGAAACGTTCAAACACCCTGAACCTGTTTGCAGCATGTTTGCAAACACCCTTGCAAACAGGAGCGCTAAAATGCTCTGTTCACAGGTACCACTACCAATTCAACCGCTAAAATACGCCTTATGTTTATATGTCCACAAACATTGCATATGCACTGATCTTTTCACAGTCCATACTACCCGATCGACATTATTGGAAGAAACATGGCGCTTAACTTAAATGAACGAAAATATTATTTTGAAAGTCTGGGGAAGTTAGAGTGATGGTTAAAATCCTTACCTTCTTCCACTCAGTTGGTCTCAAATGTTATTCGAAACAGCAGCCGAAACGAGCAAAAAACACAAAACAAAGTATCTTCTGACGCACAGCAATGAACACAACCAACTGTTCGCAAATCGTACACAGGAGCGGGCTCTGCACAAGCACCTCCGTATCGTGCTGTTATCTAGCGGCAAGTGTATGAAACAATGACTAGGCCACACTACCCGCCGCTCCCCTATTACACACCTATTCTCAGGAACCGTGAGGGGACCTAATAAGGAGATTCTACTGTGCAATAAATATGATAATGAAGGTTCTCGTTTCATTGACATCACTAGCACATTGCGGGAAATTGTGTGATTTATAAGACGAGGCTTACAAAATCCGTAAATTTTAACTTCTGCTCCTAAAACAGTAATACCACACAGCGCCCGTACAATTACAGGAAAATCGTAAAAGTTGGCAGGTCTACTCATTACACTACGGACATAGTACACTACAGATTTATTTGGGGCTGTCCAGTTTCATTAGTGGTAGCACTTTCTGCACAACTACAATTAATTTTACAATCGGTTGCTTCAAATACCAGCTATTTATCTGCATTATTGATGTCAGGAGATTTCAGAAGATCAACAAATTGCAACAGCTACTCGGGATAAACACAAGATCATATAAGAGTACAAATTTTCAACCACCTTGCCTCCGCAATTACGGTAAACCTATAATTGTCAATTGAAGACTGGGTGGCCAAAAAATCAATTCTTCTGTTTTCTTGCATTTGTATTGTGCCATTTGCCTGCCCCTCCCTTTTTTTTAGTTTTTTAAATACAAAAATACATACTATAAAAATACATACAAAATAGACAGCAAACTATCATAACAAAAATAATGCATGTAAAAACCATTTCAACAATAAAGGAGTTTAAAGTGTTAACTAACCGCTCAATGGAAAAACATCCTATCACTTGTTTTAATAGAGCACATATGAGTTTGAAAAGAACCATTTTATGCCATTTTCATTAGACTATAAAATCAATGCACAAATCTAAATTCTGCTTTATAGGGCTGAAGTAAATGTACAGATAAAATGGAACATTTCCAGGTAGGTTTCATGTATGACAGGTCTGCACACTTTAAAATTCGCTCAATGTGAGCATGGGAAAATTGATTATTCATGGATTGGTGATACAAAATGAGGGCAAGAAAGAACTGTTTCTAATAATTGAAGTAATCATACATCATACCATCAAAATGGAAAAGTACAGCCCTTTACGTGACATTGTCATACTTATGTTTACCTTCTGCTTGCCCGGGTCTTTGCCTGCTGTAGCCACAAAGAGATTGCATCTTTACTCTTGTCATCAGTTGCATCAGAAAATAATTTCTAACAGCCACCACAAACAAAAACAATAAAATGGCTACTATAAGACAATGTAAGAACACACACTGAGAAAAACATTTTGCTGGTGCAAACAAAATTTGTTTGATTCAACCAAATCATTTTGTTGTATAGGGGCAGTTAGATATTTTGTTGCTGGTACCAAATTATTCTGTCGTCTTGATTTGTTTGAAGCAAACAGTATTTGGTTGGTTTTACAAAATTAAGCAAACAGATCATTTGATTGGTCCAACCAAATCTTAGCATTTTTAACACAAACAAATAATATTGTGTTGACTTAGTCAACTATCTAGTTTCGCCATATTAATATTATGTTAATTCAACCAAACATTTTCTTGCACCTACAAATTATTTTATGCCTCTCCACAAAATATTACATATATTCAACCAAATCTGTGTTTGCACTAACCAGACATTTCGTTTCTTCAACAAATAATGTTTTCCACACCACAAAATATTACGTATATTCAACCAAATCTGTGTTTGTCCTGACCAAACATTTTGTTGCTTTAACAAATATATATATTCCATGCCACAAAATATTATATATATTCAACCAAATCTGTGTTTGCACTAACCAAACATTTTGTTTCTTCAACAAAAAATGCTTTCTATTCCACAAAATGTAATGTATATTCAACCTAATCTGTTTTTGCACTAACCAAACAGTTTATTGCTTCAACAAATAATTTTTTCCACTCTACAAAATATTACTTATATTCAACCAAATCTGTGTTTGTACTAACCAAACATTTTGTTACCGTATTCAACCAAATATGTGTTTGCACTAACCAAATATTTTGCTGCTTCAACAAATAATGTTTCCTACTCCACAAATTATCTGGTTTATTCAACTAAAACTGGGTTTGTACTGAAACAAATATATTGTTGCATCTACTTCCATCACACAAAATATTATGTTTTCTCTACTTAATGTTTAGTTGGCTAAACAAATAACGCATATTACTAAAACTGTTGTGTCAAACCAAATTTGTCGTTTAAAACTAGAAAATCTATCATAGATTTAAAAAAAAAATTACCTCCCTATAATGTAGGAAATAATTTGTTAATTCAACTGATATATTTTTTCCATTATATAAATGGTCTGTTCAACCAAATCTCTTTTCTCACAAAACAAAATTATTTTTTAATTTAAATGCATACTTGGCTCAACTATACAAAATGCTTTACTTAACCTGTCAAATGTTAATGTTACGTTAAGGTTTGCTCTCAAACTAAAACTCTTATAAAGTAACTTTTCATATTACTTTTTAACATTTGAATTTTTATGTAAGATTGGTTTTGATTCATTCAGCCCGTTTCCCACAGACATATCCAACAATAACATATCAAAAGAAACATTGCTTATGTTGACTGTCATGCAACAGCTGATAAAAAAATCTGATTGTAATTTGCTTATCAGCTTATTTCTGTTTTATTTATGTGTGAAGCAAATGCAAAATTGTGGTTGTGTGATTTACTTATTTCAATACAATTATATTGCAATGGAAAATTGTGAAATGTCTAGTATTGAAATTCATGTTCAGAGCTAGGCAAAATTAATAAATTCATCTTATCATGACAATCCTTTCTGAATACACAAGGAAAATCTGTACTTTTGAAAGTGACAACAGTGACTGAGATTTGGTACATAATATATCAGAAGTTACAGTATATGCAGAAATACTAAATAAATAGTCGTTTAGCCTATTAAATTGGGCTGTTGTAAAAAAACTACTGTAAAAGTAGGTAAAATCCCTTACCAAGATTGTTTCTTAATTGTTAAAATCTGTAACTTTTAACATCTCCAGTTTCATTTATAAAAAATTTACTTTGAAAAAGCATCCTATTCCCTGTAAAAATAGAACAGATGTATAATTAATCGAGCTGGGTCGAACGTTCGAATTTCGAACCGAACCTGAACTTGTAGGCTAAGTTTGGTTCGGTTCGGAGAAAAAAATCTACAAAATAATTTGTTCGAGTTCAGTTCGAAAAGTAAATAAGTTCGAGTTCGGTTCGAAAATGTGCAAACTGTAAGTAATAACCGAACTTCTAAACGAACTCTCACTAAAAACGTATCCCACATAACATTCAAGCACGTAAGAATACGTGATTGTATTGTTTACATCAGTACAGATAACTATTGCCAACCTCTTCCTTTGAAAAGTCTATATTACTTTGGTGAGTGATAGTGCGACATGATAGACAAGATGGCGTCGCCACACCCACATGCACAATTTTTGTTCTGTATGTGTTATACACGCCTGGCACCAGCAGCATGTTATTTATACTATCACTAATTTGTTTTTGTATGAAAGTGCAAAGTCTCTCAAACTCGAATCTTTACTTTGGCTGGAAAAATATTGCTCCTAGCTAGTATGTTGTGCGGTACTGAAAATCAAGTGGTATACATATTGTGTGTAAGTTAATTTTCTAATATTTATAAATAAATAAATGGACTGCGTACCAAACAGATTGGTGTTTTGATATTTGTGTATTATATGTTGATGAACAAGCATCTATTCTGAAAAAATGTAACGTGTGCTACTGCCTGATATTTATGTAACATTTATTTTAATGTATTTTCTTATTTTGTCAAAGTAATTTTTGCCACTAATTGTTATTGTTAATAGGTTCATTATTTTGGAGCCATGATTTAAGGTTAACAACTATTAAATAAGTTTTTTTTTTAAATTGTGAATACTTCTATGTTAATAATTTTTACAAACATCTGTTTACATTTTTCAAGCCAGACCTTATTACGGTGTACTCTATGGCATCACGCCGGTTGCCATGGTTGCAGCGACGCAAGCAGCATTATTTATTGAAAACTAATTTTTCTGATTCGTTAATTTTAATTTAGAGTTTTTTTTACAAGCAATGAGAATACATGTAGCATGGGTGCTAGGACTTCTGCTTTTTCGGCGTAGGTAAGCGTATGTGGGTTGTCCACGCACGCCTAAGGAATTTTAAATATTATATTTGCCGAGTGCGTTTTATCGTCCAGATCGCCTTTAGGGTGAAGACGGGCCTATGGGCGAAGTTCTTGAAGAAAAGAAGAGTGTCTGGACGCGGTATACGCGAAATATGTGTTATTTTAGACGCCCGCGAACCGATAAGGATGGTGCCAATGGACTTGAGTTCGCACCGACCCGATGGTCATAAGGGAAGATTGCTTCGGCTACAGTGAAGTTGAAGTCATGTGTACTATGGTACATAAATACGTCGGGAACTTCGAGGACACTGAGACGTCAGCAGGCTACTTAAATTTATATCTCAGCTAAGTCTGCATTTTTAATATTAATACTGAGCATTTTAGTAATTTTTCTAGAGACCAAAACATAATATTTCAACTAAAATAAAACAAATGACTACATCATACTATACCCACGGCGAACCTGTATTTTAAAGAACTCATCTCTCCAAAGGCTGCAAAAACATTTATTTTAAATTTAAAGACATTACATTTTTTTTTAAAGGCTGGCTATTAAGAATAGTAAAATTTAGTAGTATTTTTATTTGAACACCTCTGGCAATCCAAAGAGTATTTATTTCAACAAAGTAATGTTTCTAGTGGCATATTATTATTTTTTTATTCAAGTAAATTTTTTTTCAGGTCTATTAAAATGTCTTTTAGTACCTCCATACTGTTATGCTATTATTTATGGTCTCTAAACAAAGGTTTATGTAGTGGTGTAGAATAGATATAGTGTTTTGGTTTCTGAGGGTCAGCTGATAGAGTAAGTTCCTATGGTAAGTGCCTGTAAGTTACGTCATCTGCAACTCACTTTTAGCCACATACTTCAGCTGACGCTAATATCATACACTATTCTATACTCTACCTGATATTACACTACATAATTACATGGCGCCAGTACGCGGGGTCATCGAACGTTATGTAGTCCTTTTTAGCAACCTTTCCATCGTTTACTTAACCTTGTTGAATGAGTAGAAGTAGCCAAACTCCATACTATCTAAGGGATAGGTCTGCTATAGATTACCAACAACTTAATAGGGGAATACTTACAATGGAGCAAGATGATTTAAATAACTGTTCCCAGGTGTCAGAATCGTCAATAGAAAACACACATACTCCCGTAGCATCTAATGACAATACTATGTCGCATGGTAGCACAGTCCATATGGGTGGGGGTGAGGTTGAGTCTGAATCCAGCCTCCAGGCTCTCATTGAAATGATGAAACAGCAAGCTGTTAGAATTGAACAACTAGCTGCTAATAACCAGCAACAGTTCGAACAACTAGTCGCTAATACACACCAACAGTCGGAGCAATTGGCTGATAAATTGGAACAACAGTCCGTTCAACTTAAACTAGGTTTAGCTGAACAGATTGGTGGAATTAAGGATCAGTTAAAGCAGCATACTACCGCAGAGTGAAAAAGGATATCGACCGGCTCGACATAGCTATCCTCACTCAAGGAAAAGAAATACAGATAGAAATACTCGAAATCAAAGGTAGTGTAGAACAAGTAACCTGTGAGGTGGCTGACATGCAAACCAACTATCCACAGCGATTGAACAGCCTAGAAAAGAGGGTAGAAAACGTGGAGGCTATGTCTAGTTCTAGTTGTACTGCAAAATTCACCTCGTTCCAATTAGAGTCGCTCAATCGCCACTTAGACAACCAGATTAGCAATTCGGTTAAGGCTACTGACGCTAAGTTAACCAAAGTGAGCAACAAGGTGGCAGGCATAGAAGACTGGATTGACGAAGTTGTTTCGGGTATACGAAGGATACAAGTAGCTACTCAAAACCCTACTGTAAGTAATACTGCACAAACTTATACAGCTACATTATCAGCTCCAGTCAATCAACCTGTGGCAGGCCATTCTACTCCATCTTTGTCTATGCTTCCTACACCTAGTCCAATAACCCATAACCAAATTTTATTTACGCACCACCCCTCCAAATTATGGGTCAGACAACAACCAACCTTTGAAGGTAAAGTGGGAGAAAATCCTATGACCTTTTTGAAAAGTTTTGAGGAGTATGCTAATTTATATGAACTAAGTGATACAGACAAACTGAGATGTATAAACTGTAGTCTCAAATCGACTGCACAGTACTGGTGGGATCTAGCTCCAGCAAACATTCACAGCTACGAGGACTTGACGAAACTGTTCCTGGAACAGTTTTGGAATAAAAAATCCAGGGCAGTTTGAGAGCACAGCTACATGCGGAAATGTTCTTTCCATGCAAAGGTCGTAGTTTAGAAACACAATCTCAGAATGCTACGACAAATATAGGCATTTCGACCCACCCATCCCAGATGAGGAGTTTATCTCGATGGTGCTGCACCAGTTACCGTACCGCTACCAGGTTCACTGGGCAGGTCGCCCTCATTCTGACCTGACTGCTTACCGTAGAGATTTACTGGAGTTTGATCACATTAACCAGCTACAGAGACAACAGGGGGCAAGAGACACTGAAAAGCCTACACCGCCTGAGAGACATCCTCCCTTGTATCACCAAAATAATCAAAGGGATAATAGGCATTTTGACCGACGTAATCAATCTCCGCAAGTAAGGTTCATGAGAACTGAATACCAAAAATCAAAAGACGAAAATTACTACCAAGGACAAACTTCAGGCCGCACCTATTTTAGGAAAGGTAGACAGGCATATGGAGGCAGAGGCCAAGGACGCAAATATTAGCCCTGGAGACCTTCTTCCTGTAGCAGCGATGAAGAGGAAGGCAGAAGAAGTAAGAAGAATAAGAGCGGGGATGACCAAAACAGTCATCACAATCAACGCAATGGTACAAATGGTATAGTGAATAGTGCCATATACTACCGACAGTCTCCTCCAGGATCACCTCGATCAGGATATAGGTCAGCTCCTGAACCAGAAATAATTCACCGGCCGGAGCACGAGAATGAAAATGCTAGGTGTTCTTCAAAAGGACAATCGCAACCTCGAAAGGGATATTTTGCTAATCAAGCACCTCTAGACCCACGTATTCAAGAGTTCGTGCTTATTCAGCACCTAGAAACTATGGGACCTGGTAAACAAGCCCAGGACCAAAACCAAGAATTTAACCAACAGCTAAACTATTAGGGGTCAGTGTAGACGGAACCCAGATGCTGACCTGCGAGCCAATAACAGAGGGGTTCCCAGTACGTCAGAAATCTGTTATATATGATCCGTCTAAACTACCTGAACCCCCAACGACGGAGACTGGAGAACCTATGGATGAACAACAGTGGAGGCAAGAGGCCCTGCAGTTTGTGAAAGAAAGACTAAAAATGGCAGCAGAAAAGAGGAAGAGAAATTGCAAGAGTTCCAAAATAAAATAATTAGTTCCTGGACAGCTGGTGCTGGTAAAAGCTGCTCCAATCAGTCAGTTTTGGCAGCAGGTGACAAAAAAATTATTTCTTTTGTACCTTGGACCCTATTACGTGAGTCAGCAAGTATATCCAAATTGCTACGAAGAAATCGATCCAGAAACTGGAAAAGTTATAGGCAGATTCAACATCACTGCACTGAAAGTGTACCACACTCCACTGCAGACAGAGTAAGTCAGCATAGATGAGGCAGATTATGTTTCCCAAACGTTGCAGTGAGCTAAAATAGGCTGAACGTCTATTGATTAACAATGATTAATGTTTTGCATCGCAGCATCATATCAAGGGTAATGTCCATTAGTGGCAATGTGTTTTATATAACAGAGACGAGGTGGATGTATTTGTGGTGTGCTGTGACAACCACCAGGAGCTAGGCCTGGGAAACCCTCCTGTATGTACTGCATATATTTATTTGTTTCGCACTTCTCTGTAATTTGTGTATGAATCCCTAATATGTGTTACTGTCGACGTATAAAGATTTTGATTCGTTGTTATCAATGCAAAGAAGAATGTAGCTAGAGCACAAGGGAAATGAATTTGCTACGAGATGCCCATTTGCATACTACTGTGTTGGATAAAAGTGCCTTACAGGTGCCTACCATGAACTATACCTGCCTATATAATGCATGAACAACTTTACTGTGTAGGTCTACTTTCAAAGGATAATAAGTACTCACCGTTTCCAGACCTATTGGAACAATTCTGTTTTATTGGAGTTTCTATGGAAGGGAACACCAGAAGACTTAGAAAAAGCTAAAACAGAGATATGAAACCCCAGGGGACTTTTAGGTTTCACAAAGCACCTGCTTATCAGCTATAAAATAAATTATGAAAAACTATAAATTGAAATTTTTCTAACCGAAATGAAGTCCAGCGACGTTACTGCTGTTGTGGGTAATGCTTCTGTCTTCTAATTTTGCTTTTCTTATTGCCGGGTTAGGAAAAACGAGGGTGTTCGAGATCTCCAGGTCGTCAAAGTTATGTGTACATTAGGCTATTGTTGAACTATGTGTTGTATATATGTTAGGTTTTGTCTTCATGTTTATTGACTTTATGTTGTTTGTTAGTGTTGAGGTAAGAGTTTCTTCTATGTATACCTATTTCATGGTTTGAAAATACTTATTTGGGCTAATCATTTCTGTTGAACACTTTTCCCCTATTTACTACTATGTGATGGTTCACAGCAGTTACACTGAGATAGCCATGTTGAGCGTTTTTCTATAATTTGAGTTTATATATTAGTATGAGCAATGCATTTTCAAATAAAACGTATTTGTGGTGATGTCAGATTTGAACTATTTTGTTACCAACACAGTATAATTTTAAAAGTGATCTGAAAATACACTGATAGTCAGAAATTCTATACGAGCCAAGCCATTTTAAAGCCAACAGTATTAAAGAACAATTTTTACAACAGGATGAGTGCTATTGTTGAAAATTGTTACGTTTACATAAGGTAAACGTAAATCTCTGTGTTTGTGAGTGAAACATATAACAATCTAAACATTGTAAGATTTGTTGTGTTTTTGAAATTTCATGAAAACATTATTTTCTCAAACACGTATTATTTGAACACTGAATGCACAACACACGATGCGAAGCACATCTCAACGTTTACAAATACGAGTACGAGTCATCAGCTGTACCATATTTCTTGATGAACACACTAGTGTAGTGAACTGGTCTAACGACGGTTTTAACGACGACATTAACTCGAAGTGTTGGCTCAGTATTAAACGACTAAAACATGTTGAATGGGCCATGTTTCTCTCCGCTCGACTGCAACTAGTAACCTAACCTGCCACTACGCATCATAGACACTGCGAATGCAGAGAGCTACTGGATAGCACCTGTCTTGTTCGAGAGGTCGAATTATGTCGAGCAGATGTAAGAATCGAGAGTATCGTTTCTCAACGGATCGTCAGTAAACCCAGTAGTACTGAAATTGAAAATGTTTATTTCTTGTATGATTGTCAATGTATTTAATGAACTTTGTATTGTGTTAAATGAAGTCATGTTTTTCAAGGGTTATTTGCAGCATCCGTTAAATTTTTTTCAGGTAGATTTTTCAAGCCCAAGGTAACAATGATGACTTTTCAAAATCTAAGGGGGCTTTTATGTAACGTGTGCTACTGCCTGATATTTATGTTAACATTTATTTTAATGTATTTTCTTATTTTGTCAAAGTAATTTTTGCCACTAATTGTTATTGTTAATAGGTTCATTATTTTGGAGCCATGATTTAAGGTTAACAACTATTAAATAAGTTTTTTTTTTAAATTGTGAATACTTCTATGTTAATAATTTTTACAAACATCTGTTTACATTTTTCAAGCCAGACCTTATTACGATGTACTCTATGGCATCACGCCGGTTGCCATGGTTGCAGCGACGCAAGCAGCATTATTTATTGAAAACTAATTTTTCTGATTCGTTAATTTTAATTTAGAGTTTTTTTTACAAGCAATGAGAATACATGTAGCATGGGTGCTAGGACTTCTGCTTTTTCGGCGTAGGTAAGCGTACGTGGGTTGTCCACGCACGCCTAAGGAATTTTAAATATTATATTTGCCGAGTGCGTTTTATCGTCCAGATCGCCTTTAGGGTGAAGACGGGCCTATGGGCGAAGTTCTTGAAGAAAAGAAGAGTGTCTGGACGCGGTATACGCGGAAATATGTAATATTTTAGACGCCCGCGAACAGATAAGGATGGTGCCAATGGACTTGAGTTCGCACCGACCCGATAGTCATAAGGGAAGATTGCTTCGGCTACAGTGAAGTTGAAGTCATGTGTACTATGGTACATAAATACGTCGGGAACTTCGAGGACACTGAGACGTCAGCAGGCTACTTAAATTTATATCTCAGCTAAGTCTGCATTTTTAATATTAATACTGAGCATTTTAGTAATTTTTCTAGAGACCAAAACATAATATTTCAACTAAAATAAAACAAATGACTACATCATACTATACCCACGGCGAACCTGTATTTTAAAGAACTCATCTCTCCAAAGGCTGCAAAAACATTTATTTTAAATTTAAAGACATTAAATTTTTTTTAAAGGCTGGCTATCAAGAATAGTAAAATTTAGTAGTATTTTTATTTGAACACCTCTGGCAATCCAAAGAGTATTTATTTCAACAAAGTAATGTTTCTAGTGGCATATTATTATTTTTTTATTCAAGTACATTTTTTTTTCAGGTCTAGGTTATGCTATTATTTATGGTCTCTAAACAAAGGTTTATGTAGTGGTGTAGAATAGATATAGTGTTTTGGTTTCTGAGGGCCAGCTGATAGAGTAAGTTCCTATGGTAAGTGCTTGTAAGTTACGTCATCTGCAACTCACTTTTAGCTACATACTTCAGCTGACGCTAATATCATACACTATTCTATACTCTACCTGATATTACACTACAATGTTAAGGGTTAAATAATTTTCTTTGTTGCAATAATAAAATAAGTAACTGTTTAGTTTGAGTTTGGTTCGAGTTCAGTTCGAGTTCGGTGAATAACAGGAAGGTTCGGATTCGAGGGAGCTATTGCTACATTAAGTTCGAGTTTGGATCGTTGAATAAATTTGAGTTCGTCCCAGCACTAATAATTAAGATAGAATACCATGTATCGCCAGCATCATTCCCAACAGTATAATTTGCAACAATATCACACAAGGAAAAATATCCAATATTAAATGTAACACACACTTGAAACTCAGTCGAACCCTGTTATAACATATTTCAAGGGACATGTGAAAAAAAGTGTTATATGCAGGAAAACGTTATAAGCACAAATCAATATTAGTACACCAATAAATGGATACTACACAAAAAGTAACTTAAAATTTGATACTTTATGTACAGTAAATAATCTTATGAGATTAAATGAGGCTATAGTTACTGTCTTATAAGAAACATGATAAATGTTGGTTCATGATAGTCATCTTCAGGATCACAGTCTTTAATTTCACTGTAATGCACACTTATGACACTTCCTGAGACCTTAATTTGTTTATAACTGATGTTTTTAGTCTACAGCCTAGGTTATTTTATCTAAAATAATACATTTAAGAAACACTTTATCCGAGTTGTGGTTAATGTCTAAGAAAAAGTGATGTTACATGCAGGAAAAGAAAGCATTATACTTCATAAAAAAAATGGTGGGACCAAATAAAAGTGACGTACGCAGGAATGTTATAACAGGGTTATACTGTATCGTTACTAACATTCTTTGTCACGACAAGTTGACTGCAAAAGAAAAAAAACCAACATCCAAACACAGCTAACTATATTTTTGTCGTTTCACAGCAAAAACAAGGCAAATCAAAAGCACATGAAGGAAGACGTGTATGAATCAGAATCTAGTTATCTTAATAAATAGGTTCACATTTAATGTTTCGATCTTACTAATCAGTGAATGTAAATAAGCACTTGCAAAACATGTTTGTAAATAAAATTCACAGGAAATGGAAGTCCCTCTCAGCTAAAAAACAAAATAAATTTGGAAACTTTTATTACTGAAACAGTAAAATACAATTCATACATAAGTTACATTGCATAACTCAACAGAAAGTATAGTAACTAATGTTAATCACAGAGTTGCAAAAACTATCATTCCAACTATTTAAATTTTCACATACTAGATAAAACTAAAATACATATACATACCTTACAGTTTTGACACTGAAGATTAATCTTTTGGTTTTGATTCAGAATGTTTTTAGGATTTAGTAATGGTTCAGTTTATTTACAGTTCTGGTTCCAGGAATAAAATAGGTACTGTTTCAAAATTTTGTAATAAATTCATAATATGTGCTGCCATTTTTTCACCAATAGTGAAAATGCTAAAGTATGGTTAAAATATGTCCTCTAAAAATTTGAATTTAGTGTACATCTGATGCAGTAAATTGGTGTGTAATATAAGGAAAGACTATTTTGTACACTGTTCTTTATTAGTGCAGCAAGGTGATAAATAAATATAATTTTTATGTAGAATTTTAAATAAGCAAGATTACATAGCTAAAACGATTTTAAAAAACTCAATTGAGCTACAAATAGTCGATGCTGGCAACAACAAACTGAATTCCGCTCGAATTCTTTCAAATATGTCAACACTGAACATAACCTACGAATTGTGTGATATATTTACCCAGCTTTCTTCATTTGGGCATCACTACAGTTGACAGTACAGCAGGATTACACAAGGCAATAAACAAGGTAACCTTACACCAACATGTTGAATTCGCTATAAATGCTATGGTTGGATTTCAAGTGCGCAAATATAATTAAGTCCTTTTCACAGTGTTTGACAGCTTGTGTGACTAGTATCTATTTCAGCACAGCCAAAAATTGGGAAAATGTATGTTCGTTCAATTTGAATGATACTTGGTACCGAAATTGAGGACATAATGTAGGACCAAGACATCTTAAGAAAAAAAATGCAGCAATGAAACAAAAAATAACATTATCTTCAGCATTTAAAAGCAAAAAAAAAAAAATTCTGGTACTTTCCTAAAATTGACGAAATTTTGCTTGGACATACTTCACACTACAATTTCAACATATACATATTAATGAAAAATTTACATTAATTAACAAATAACATCAAGCAAACAAATGTACGTGAAATCTTGATAAAATGCACTCCATGACAATGGAATTTTCACTTTAACATATATTTTAAAAATCCCTGCCAAAAACAGTATGTAAACAATGACAACTTCACATTAACGCAGCTGAACGTGCAATAACTTTCATTTTAACGTAACAATATTGGACTTGATTTGTATTAAACTGTGCCAAATCAACAAAATTATATTATTAAAACCACAATTGCTGACTACTTAAAACTAGTTACAAAACCCAACATTTTATTTGCCTTTTGCCACCATTTAAAACAATCAACAACTGCCAAGGTGACGGGACAACAGCTTGCTGCTGTCAATCACGTATGCACACAAAAATATAGCAATACTTCCAGCAGACTATCTTTTTAAGCTGAAAATTGTTCATAAAATGGAGCTTCATTATTGGTTTACAACGCGTAAACAGAAGACTCGAACAGAATTGCTTTATTTTTTTATGTTTCACCCATATACTTCACCTGCACGTACTGCTTTATTACTATTTTCATTTCCATACCAAATTTTCCTATCCTTCCATTTTGTTAATTTTCACTATTTGCATGTGCCAACTGATGAACAATTTTATTCCTTCACTACCAATCTTGTCTGTTGAAACTTGAAGTCCATACATCGCAAAGTTTATTTCTGTGTGTATGTTCTTAATCTGGCATTGGTGACCAGCCGCAAAAGAAAAAACACCAGCAATTTACACTAGAGGAGAAAGAAATTTTGCTAGAAATCGAAAAAAAGCTGACGTAGCGAAGTCTTACAATAGGGCATCCACAACTTTGTTAACGATTTCAGTGAAAAGACAAAGTATTTAAGTTGTATGAAACTTTTTTGTGCCTGAACTACAAATAATTGAGGTTAGGTGAGATTTGTGACAGCAAAGAATATCAGCCTGTTATATATGATACATAACATTTTTTTGTTTTAAATACGTAGTAATATCAGTACACAGTAGTGACAATATACAGTACAGTATAAAATTAATTAAGTTTCCCCAACGAGTACTTTATTATGAGATTTCACTTGTTAAATAGACAACTCCAGAAATAACATGTATTTTACGGGACGGATGAAAGTAACCCTTATTACAAAGAAAAATAACGCCTATTTGAAAAGGAAAATAATATCTACCTTTTTCAGGTCTGTAGTAACGTAGCATTCTTATCGTGTCAATTAATGGACCGTTCTTTTGTACTTGTATTAACTTAACAATATCGCAGCAAAGAAATTAACTAATCAAAAAATATATCTACTTCCTATAACAAAGTTTCGTAAAACGTGTCAAACTACAGAATTTTTGGTTTCATAATAAAAAACATGCCCCTGTTACTAAATTTAATGAAACTGGAGTTTGCAGGAACGTAAAAACAGTTAATCTGAACTGTCCAAAATTGTGAAAAATTTCTAGTCTCATGCGCTGGCTAATGCAGCAAGCTATTCCTTTATTTTTGGATGTTCATATAAGATCAGTCGTGATTTGCAAAGCCCAAAAATGTGTCTATAAACTGTTGTTATATACGCTGGTAAATACAGTAATCACAGAGCTGAAAGGTTTTTCGAATTGTGCAATTACTGAGTGAGAGACTTTGGTCAGCGCTTAACATTGAGGTCTTTGGCGCTGGTGAGGGGTGAAATGAGGTGAGTATGGAGCAGCCCCAGAACGAAAAGGCGGGGAAATGGGAGATCACTGAGAAAACCCGCCTACCAACAGCATCGTCCGGCACGTGAAAATCCAAAGACTGACCTCGCCGGGAATCAAACCCAGATCGCCATGGTGGGAGGCGAATGGTCTAACAATTTGGCCACCGCGGCCCCTTGTGCAATTAAAATTAATAGGTTTAACCTGAATTGTGATACAAATAACTGTTTCAACACAAGATTTTGTAAACTGAACAATGTTCGATTCTTCGTGAGAAACTGAACCATTTCTGAAATTTTGCGATATAACTGTTACAAGAAATTTACATTTTTTGTAAATAAAAGTAAAGCATGACCATAACCTTAAACGTCTATGTAAATTCACCTGAAATTTAAAATGTTAGAGATAAATACTATACCATCTAACTTCCATATTCTAACATATGTTATTATTAGTGATGATGATGTCTGTGTGACTTTCTGTGTGTAGGTGACTGAGGTGAGTTGAGAAAGGATTAATTTGTAAGATAATTTCTATTTGCATGAAGATACCTTTTCTTATCACAATGTAGATTCTCGTAGGTTCATCATTAAAACATAGGCACCACATCTCAATTGAGTAGAGCAATTTATTGAAGAAAATGAAAATAAATAAAAAGAAAAATTCTAATATCTCTCACCCTAGGTTAAACATATAGTTTAGACACAATTTACTATAAAGTAGAAAATATCTTGAGTTTGGTTAAAGTTGACACTAGGTTCTATTAAAATTCCTCGGCTAGGGATAAAATTAAAATT
>PNEQ01111348.1:0-16572 GCA_003012365.1 Medauroidea extradentata
ACAAGGACACATAGCAGTCAGTGGTAGACTGTAGTACTGTGCTTCTAGAGGTTGTATGTTCTAGTGTGTACTGCTAGCTAGATAGTCAGGAGGGCGGGCCAGATATAAATAGCTGCATGCCTGGGCTTGTTGTCTGGCTACTAATGAAGGCGGGAACCTGTCTGCCAGGCGTGGCGAGGACAGGCCCGTCTTACACGAGCATCTTCGCTTACTTATAAGCACCATACACACACACACACACACACATATATATATTTATTTATATTTATATTTATATATATACATATATATAACATATACTGTGGTGTACAGTATGCACGTTCTTATGTTGTCTAGATGTATGTTGTAGTACACACCAGTCAATACCGTACTTAGGTAAAGCAGAAATTTTTTGTTGCTACGCGGTACACGTGTTGTGTTAGTTGTCGTATGAACCTCACACAGCATATTGTAGTAACAGTGAAGCCATGCTATCACAACATTCAAGTTAACGCCCCCCCCCCTCCCCCCGGCATCCTTTATCACTTACTATTGTCATAAGAAGACATGGCGTGTTGTCGTTGCAGTTCCACGTTCCCTATGGCCCCATGGTGCCAGAACAGTTCCGTACAGACGCGCAACTGCGACAGTATGTATCTATTCTTTAAGCCAGTCAATTAAAGCGGATTTCGATGTTGGCAGGACGGTAGTGGGTGTCTTGGAAGTATCGAGATGACGGAGGGAAAGATTTAAGTAGTTTAAGTATAACTATTGACAAGCGATTTTGTACAGAATTGTCAAAACTTCTTTAAAAAAAATATTTTTGTTACACAAAATTAGATCATTTGAATTTTTAAAGCTTTTTTCTTTGGATAGTGTTATTTCTCATTTACTTCTGTTACTTTTAGAATATAATTCCTAACTCATACTCTAACCTGGAGGCGGTGTATTTTTTAATATTTAGATTATACAGTGCATGTGCAGTCTCTTAACTTCAATGCTACAAAACAACTGGCTGGTCTTCATAGCGTAGTCTATTAGGTGCCGGTCTATGATGCAAGAGGTCCTGGCTTCGAATCCAGACACATACATGGATGTAGTATTGTACCTTCACCTCGCATCACCGTTATCGGCCCTTAATGGGGTATGGAAGGTGAGAGAGGATTTTGATCAGCACCTAACATCGATGTCTTTAGCGCCGATCCATTCTCACCTCATGTCACCAGTGCCAAAGACCTCGATGTTACGCGCAGGTGTGGGTGGACAGGAAGTGAGCATGGAGCGGCGCCAGAATGAAAGGGCGGGGGAAACGGGAGATCCCTGAGAAAACCCGCCGACCAACGGCATCGTCTGCCGGGAATTGAACCCGGATCACCTTGGCGGTAGGCGAATAGTCTGACCATTCGGCCACCACGGCCCCCGATATGGAAGGTAAGATGTTGAACGATAAGTCGAATATAAGCTGTCCGTCAAACACCTCATCGCCTCTAGGCGCGGAGAACTAAACTAGCACACAGTGTTTACATAGAAAGTGTTTTTCGATGGGACTTCAAGCGATGACAGTATTATTTTATTTGTGGCAAGTATGTAGTAAAGTCCAATGCAGGTTTGTGTGATTTAGGTTGACGATTAAGGTTGATATTTTATCAACCACAGCAACATAAAAAAAAAGTCATTTTTAACACTTTTGAGGAGCTTGGAAATCACGTTTTTAATTAACGGAAGGCATTTTTAAAATCTCAGTGACAGTTTGAAGTGTCTTCTTTTCGTACAGAAAGGCAATGGGAACATTTTAATAGGTGTGCAAGAAAAAATATACAACACGGTTCACGCGCCAGCCAGGCCCACCAACTGTCAAGATCTCATTGATAAAAGTGCCACATCACACGTCTGACGTCTAAACTCAAGATACTCCGGCTGCCTCTGTCACTTAGTAATGCATGTGGTTCTACTTGAAACTGAAAACCTACAACAGACGACTCTGTGTAAGCTGCACGACAATAAATCAGTTAATAGCGTGCTGGTAAAGAATCATGTTGCTGTTCTAGACACTCCAGTCTTACAATGTAAAAATTAAAGTATTTTTTCCTTCTATGCCATCCTGTACAATAAATCAGATTGCGATGAAACTGGTGAGTTATGTACGCCAGTGAAGGTTCCTGTTACCACATTGAAATGTTGCACACTTGTTAAACACGTACTGTAGTACTCCATTTCGCACACACCCCATCCATGTGAACCCATACTTCTAAATGGCCGCTAAAACAATAAAACCAGAAATTACTTATACTAAGTATATGTGTTGCTCACAATTTTGCGTCAAGGCTATGAATAATGACATGTTACAAGAAAATAAAATTTTAGCAGGTGTTGAATTAATATTCATAGTCATACGGTGTCAGCACACTGTCCATCGCACATAAATATCTACGTACACGGCAAATTGTGATCGAGACATTTACAAGATGGCGAACAATTTGTTCTGCACTTGAAGGAAATAACTCCGGACGGTTGGATACTTCTGGAATTTCTACTTTTTTCCATAAAAAAACGTTTGGGTTGGCGAGAGTCGGAATACCCATAGCACACTGGCGACATGTCAGCATGTAAGGCCGGATTTACACATTTGCCCAGAAGATTGGGCCAATATTGGAAGGAAGAAATGCTAATGACCAAGAAACGGCCAATCGCTATTTACACACTAGTCCAATTCATTTTTAACCAGTCATACGGTCAATTTAATTCCATGATAATTGAGGGTCAAGTTGATTTGGCAATTGCTACAACTACATTAATACTCTACGTATGTGTGCAGAATAATGTTCACTGATCCATTTCAACACTCCATATAACAATAAGGGCACAACTGAATGATGCGACCGGCGTGTAAGAGGGGCAGAACACTGTGAGGCGACAGGCGGGTAGAAGGGGCAGAACACAGTGAACACACACATGTATACACACACATGTATACACACACGTGCATATACACACATGTATACACATACATATATACACACATGTATACAAATACATATATACACACATGTATACAAATACATATATACACATACACACACACATATATACACACATACATATATACACACATACATATATACACACATACACATATATACACACATATATATATACACACACATACACATATATACACACATATATATATACACACACATACACATATATACACACACCTATACACACATACATATATATACACACACCTATACACACATACATATATATACACACACCTATACACACATACATATATATACACACATACATATATATATATATATATATATATATATATATATATATATATATATATATATATATATATATATATATATATATATATATATATATATATACATACATATATATACACACATACATATATACATATATATACACAAATACGCGCGTTCAAAATATTCATCTGTGTGTGATAAAAACAATAAGCATGAGTGAGTAGTGCAGTGTCTCCATAACAGTAGATGGCTGAAATACAGCTGGTGGCAACATGACAGAGGATAACTGCTGCTTGGGCCCTTGTAGCGCAGAGAACATGTAAGACTGGTTTAAAGCAGGCGACTGGAGGGGAGAGCAGTTTACACGGTCTAGTGGCCAGGTAGTCAGGGTGGGTGTGGCCGACAGCCACGTGACAGTCAGTGTGTGTGACGTCACACAACTGCCTATGTATATTATACTCTCATAATATTACAGAAACAATACTTGCCTACCAATACAGGACAGTTGTCTCTCTTGCCATGAGACTCATTGCATGCACGAGGTTAGGCAACCCGACAGTCACGTATATGTACAAGACTAGGAGGTTCAAATATAGCAGTGCAATACGTAGATCGCCGTCTGGCTGCGACAAGCTCGAGACACACGGGGCGATAAGGGTCAACCTAGCACACACAATAGATACATCAACGTCTCTACGTACGATGACGCGCGGTTTAACAGTTGTTCAGTTGGTTTTTTGCCCTATGTAGTGGTGACCGTGTCATTTGAAGAGTCTATTCAGTAATGTAAATAAAGGAATGGTGGGTGTCAGGGAAGTTCCAAGTGAATGGAAACGAACAACTAGCACACACACTCATTGCAGCCCGACATCATGTGTTTGTAGGCACACACGAGAACGTAGTAGGTATGTATATATTGGTAGTGCGACCGGGTCTACTCGGTCCATGGCTGTTTAAGTTATTTTTCCGAGCGCACATAAATTCGATGAGTAATATGTTGACAGCCCTTTTAAAAAAAATTCAGCAAAATATGCAGAATCGGTGTTTTTCAGCCACCGATCCGGAAGACCTTCGTTTTTAGACCAAGTAAGAATAGTGAAAATTATATTATATAGCATTAAAATTTTCGTACCAGTAATTTACACTGTACAAAATGCTACAGCTACAGGAATCCCCCAAAAATATACATAGATATTGCAAAGTGAAAAAGTTCTGATACACAACCGCTTGTTTTTTCATTAATCGAGCGTTTTACTGTGTGCATCTACATTTAAAATGTTAAGAAGTTATGTTTATAAGGCGAAGTAATAATTAATTATGTATTTTATTCCATACCTGTATTATGTTCTTTCTTTTATGTACACATGTAGGAGTCTGTGTTTACTTTTAACTCTCGCTTTCCTGTACATCATCTGCCGGCAGCTGTCTACTCTACACTATTGCATGGTACACCTGAGTAGATCCGGCGACTGTATACTCTACACTCTTGCATGGTATACCTGAGTAGACCCGGCGACTGTCTACTCTACACTATTGCATGGTAGACCTGAGTAGATCCAGCAACTGTCTACAATACACTCTTGAATGGTAGACCTGAGTAGATCCGGCGACTTTCTACTCTACACTCTTGCATGGTAAACCTGAGTAGACCCGGCGACTGTCTACTCTACACTCTTGCATGGTAGACCTGAGTAGACCCGGCGACTATATACTCTACACTCTTGCATGGTACACCTGAGTAGATCCGGCGACTGTATACTCTACAGTCTTGCATAGTATACATGAGTAGATCTGGCGACTGTATACTCTACACTCTTGCATGGTATACCTGAGTAGACCCGGCGACTGTATACTCTACACTCTTGCATGGTAGACCTGAGTAGACCCGGCGACTGTCTTCTTTACTTTCTTGCATGGTAGACCTGAGTAGATCCGGTGACTGTATACTCTACACTCTTGCATGGTACACCTGAGTAGATCCGGCGACTGTATACTCTACACTCTTGCATGGTATACCTGAGTAGACCCGGCGACTGTCTACTCTACACTCTTGCATGGTACACCTGAGTAGACCCGGCGACTGTCTACTCTACACTCTTGCATGGTATAATTGAGAAAATCCGGCGACTTTCTACTCTACATTCTTGCATGGTAGACCTGAGTAGATCCGACGGCGAATTCGAGTTGTATATTTAGAGGTCTTGTGGGTGCGTAGATTTTTATTGCATGGCGTTTTTGCCGAATTTATAGTAATATATACTCTATCGAGTAGGTTCAATGCGGTTTTCAGAAGTGCCTCATGGCCAAATAAGTTCAAGTTTAGTCATACTGTTAGACAAGTAAGCATATCAAAGAAGAAATGAGCTTATTTTTATGCACAGAGCAGTACATGGACATGCAGTGTTTTGAGAAAGTTAAAGGAATAAATGTAGGAAATAACTAAGTTAAGTGGACAGTCCAAAACAATGATAGTCACATTTCTGGTGGTTTTGCCGTCTTGATTCCAACCTCACATTGTATTGCACCATGTTCCAACTGTCTACTGACCTTCGTAACGTATTTGCGATCTGGCAACAGCGCGTCATGTGAGACGCTGTTCCAGCCATCTATAGTGTAGTGGAAGATAATTGTGCTCGGAGCTCTGACCAGAGATTCAGGCACATACATACACACACACACAACAAACTAAGCAGAAGAAACATCATCAGTAAGGATAACATTATCAGCACATGCTATTACTGTTACTACAGTAGGTTCCTATCCTCTTAGCTGAGATAACATCCATGACTCGGCCAACACGCTCAGCGCAGCACATTGTGTGAGTACATATTACATGCATACACACACACGTGTCGTACTTAGAAATGCGACATTACTAATACAGTTCCTAGCTGATGTATATCATCTACACTGACTACAATACTACACAGATGTACTCTGGTATCATGCCTGTTCTTGTGACACCTGCAAATGTGCTCTCAGTATTCATCTCAGTGGAATCAAATGCGTGTGCAGTGTTATAGGAATATATAGACGGTGCAACATCTCCGCCAGTACAGCATAGACAAGTCAGACGAGGCGATGGTAGCTGTGTTGTGACAAGACTACTTGACGATAAAATACACTCGTGCAGTTTTACTACATTAGCTGGCCTGCACCGGTAAGCTGCGTGATAGACAAAGGGCCTATACCTGTAGCGTGCTGTGCCTATTATTTTATACGTGAACTGAACTTATCCACAATATGTTTATCTATTTAAAGTGCACACGGTTAAAGCTAGGCTTCAACGCAACATGCTTAGGGGTAGTTGTAATGGGAAAATTACCACCCGGATTCGTAAAAGATAATTTTGGACGAATGCGTTGGACTGAACTACAAACTGTCCATACATAATATTGTAGGATCGCCATCAAAGTCCCATAGGAACAATAGTAGTGTGACAAGACTGCACGTCAGTTTGGCGCTGTGAATACAGGTGATGTTACCGTCGAGTGTGGAAAACTGAACCTTATCACTTCACTATATCCGCGCATCAAACTCGGGATATGACATCCGGTGTATATCTCATAGCGATTCACTGAAAACTTTAACTGTTTTAAAATAATTTTTATTTGTACGATACACGGTTTGTTTTGTAGGCATACATTGTGACTATTTATTACTGTAACGAAAATAGTTTTAGCTTTGACAGTTTTTGTATTATACCATAATCAAGTCAAAATTTGCAAAAAAAAAAAAAATAGTTTTATGCATCAAAGGAAAATCAACATACTTACAGAAATGAAAAAAAAAAAAAAATCCACACTGAAAAACAGTGCCATGAACTATGACAAAACATGTAGGTGTAAAAAACGTATTGACAATTCTTTTATTTAAAAATAGAATACTGATGTCAAAATAAATATTCAATTTTTAAAAAATACAAATTGAAAATATTTAGGCCTACTAGTTTCAAGTTGTACGTGTGAACTTAGTTTTGTACATCAACCTTACAAGGTCTACTAAGTTCATGCAGTGTTTCCATATTGTACCAACTATACAAGAGATAGCCGCGCGCGATGTGGGGTATCTGGCAAGGGGGGCGGGAGTGTCACACAATGTGACGACCCGAACGGGCAGACACGTCAGGGCTGATGTCGTTGACGGTTGTGTCTATTTTGCGAATTTTTCAGAGTAAACTTATCAAGACTGAAAACTAAACGATTGGATATTGTTTTGTTACGTGCCAACGTTGCTTACATGGAGTAAGTCGTCGTATAATCCATACTTTCCTCATTGTCAACATTATTTTTATTTGTATTATTTTTTTGTTTCATTTAACTAACGGTCCGCCGACGTGACGGCACTCATCTTAAAATATGTATATAATAGGTAGGCCTACTTTTAATGAAGTTAAAAGGTAAAGAGAGATTTTTTTTTTTACTTTTTACAGTGTTTTTATATCGGGGGTTACTCAAAATTTTTAATTTTACTTTAATTTTACTTTAATTTCATTATTTTCAAATTACTTGCATGCACTAAATAACTTATTTAAGATTTTAGTAGTGCGACAACGCACGTTTTGAGTTTAAATATGAAATTATTTATTATTGGTAGACCAATTTCTTAATTCTTAAATATTTTGTTTGTAAATAAGTACGCATTGATTACAAACAATTTTTATGTTGTATGATAGTAATTATTTTATCTATAAACGGCAGAACAGATTTCCTTGAACCATAGCTAAGAGCCATCTCGATCACGCCAACTTTCAAACATCAAAACCGCATCAATATTGGTCAATTCGTTTCGAAGCTACGATGCCACAGACAGATACACAGACACGTTTATAACACCACTCTTTTTGCGTCGTCGGGGGGGAGGGGGGGCTTGTTACAAAATAACAAAACTCTCTAGTTCTTAAAATGGAAAGAGAACGTGAAAATGCTAAAAGGCGAGGCAGCTGCTACAGATACATTTTTCTCACGAAATATTTTGTCAAGGAAAATAAACATACAATAAGTAGTTGAATTACCTACTAACAAGCGTACTCAAGTTACTACTAATGGAAATGTTTTATTTGTACAAAGCACTACTTAATTTGTACACATTAAATGGTAAGTCATTGTAGCAAATAGAACATGTTTATATTCCACATTTGATGCGTGAGAACTTATCAGAACAGCAATGTTGCTGTTCTTGCCGAATTCAAGTAGCAAAACTTATTCTATTCACAGAAATAAAATAAAATGAAGGTGCGTGTACGTATACAGGTATCATGTAAATTTTGCAATTACACGAATAAATTTTTTACACTTTCAAAAATGTTAACAATTTATTTTTAAAATCCAGGATGATTCATCAAAAGTCGCCGTCACATTCACGACTTAACTACATTTCATCGTTTGTAAGAACAATAAAGTAACATGCATGTGGGTCATACTACCAATATTTTCAGAACAATTGGAAATATTTTCCACATAATGAATAAGAACATTTTTAACATGGCGTTGATTCACCACAAACAATAACACCAACAAACCTGCCGATCCACAGGTCTCTGTAATTGTGGCGATTGTGTGTGTCATCCCGTGCAAAGTCATTGTGTTATGTACGGTTATTATTTCTGGTAGTTACAATTCATTGTGTCAACGCATAAATGCACATATCAACAAACAGTGTAGCTAGTAGTCAAAGTGTTCATTAAAGAACATATTATATCATTCCAATTAAAATTATAACCTCCATCCTTACAATTGCCTTATGATTGCACCATCATGGAAGATGCTAGCAGGAAAAAGCGATATAAGCAAGTTCAATAAACTTTAATCACCCCTGTTATGTAATAGCGGGACACGTGTAAAAGGTTACGAGAATTTCGTAGATTTAGATTAATTCCACTGCAAAGTGACTGTCATATAAACTTTGCCCCTGACGTACTGCTGCAATAGACAACATATGTTTTTTTTTTTAAACCACAATCACCTAATTGCAATCGGTTTAATGTAAACAACTTGTACGAAAGTTGCACAGTATCTTGAAACAGCAACACACAACATTATGGATATATGCGAGACATTCATAATATTCCGAGAATATCAAAATACACATCCTATTTACCTCCATATATCCGCCTGATATCAGTTATGAATATGAATACACTTCTAACGACTTCATCATTACGACATTTATGGCTGTTATCGTATCACTTGTAATGGACACTATTTGTTAAATATGGTACTATGCAACGTGGATATAAACAACGTCCATATATTACTTTTGTTTCTTGATTAACTACATTTACCTGATATAACCACGAATTCTCGCACACTCATTGGTGCAATTGAAACACCAAAACGCAAAAGTTACGAAATTTAAATCGCAGCACAATCTGCTGACCACTACTTACCACACAACTGTGCCAATTATTTTCAGGCATAAATATAAAACAATCGACTGTTTTCAAATAACATATTTGAAACATACTTAGTTTACCTAGCTATGGTTATTATTTAAGAACTGTAGGTATCAATATATCTCCAGAAAATGTTACATAGGGAATATATTTGTAAGATAAGTTGCACAAATACATTGAAATAATTAAAAATGATTGAATAGAATCTGGACAAGTTGGATGTCTGTTGGATGTCTGCTGGATGTGATCAGACATGACAGAGATGGGACCTACAGCGTCTGGTATTAGAAACAACCACACATCTCAATAGCAACAAACAAAGGGACATATCGTCTGGTATTAGAAACAACCATAACCTCTCAATATCAACAGACAATGGGGCCTATAGTGTCTGGTCATTTTCGGAAACTTTACACAGAAAGCACGGCTTAGGTGTGGCCACATAATGTTTTGTCAATACAGACCTCAGCAAAAGTTTTTGTAGCGGTTACAATATTTTTCTGTAGTAACTGCCAAATTGTATTTAGGGAAGCGAATATTTGTTGTTGTTATTACAAACATATTTGGTAAGATCCATAACAATAAACCTTTTGTGGTGACCAATACGATTTTTTCTCTATTTTCTTTCAGTGTATTTCAAGAAATTCTTTAAGAATGAGACTTTGTACGATTACAGCATTTTGTCACCGAAATAAACTGACACCCCTCGAAAAACAACGTTGTACTATGGCCACCATTTTGTAAAATGTCTGCTGTAAACATGTTTTTTGCACTTTTCTCAGAAATTATCCATTATATCTAAAACGTTTTTACCAAAATCACGTTAAGCATAAGAAAAACTATTTTGTCCTAAACATTTTTTTACAAATAGCCTAACCATTACATCAGTACTCATAACTTTTAGATTTTTTTCAATATGCAAACTTGTATCAACACTGATGTGGCTATTTCTACTATACTTGTAAATTTGATTTAATAAGCCTATAATGTCAAACTTCAACACAGTATGATTGGAACATATTACTGAGACACTACTTGTGTGTACTGACAATCACGTCTTCACATTTACCTTTTCTCACAAGTTACTTGGGATGGATCGAGAGTAATTATTTTAAGTAGCATCTATCAGTTGTGCAAGTGTATATACCACCAAAAGTACTGTTCCTTCGCCTGGGCATGCTCGTTCTAGGTTCGTCAGAGGCAACTTCTTTACAAAAGTAGCTCTGGATAAGTGTCGAGTAGAAATGTTCGTATCTAACAAGTGAGATTCTGAAATCCCGTGGTCAATTCCACTAACTATTACGAATTGCGAATCAGCAGGCGAGTTAATCACTTCACAGTCGGCAAATATATTAGTTGAAAAGTTATAGCTGTCTTCAATAAAGCATAGTATAAAAACAGAAAAGCCAAACTCTTGATACAGTACAAAACATTTGTTAACACTCATAATACACAAAAGCTAAAAAGAGTTCAGACATGTTGGTCAAACTACAGTTGAGACCACGGTCGTAGAAGAACAGGTCTGGACACTCGCCTGGATATTTGACCCCTTTGTTGTTTGGCTGTAGTTCACCAAGTTACCGAGAATATTGTGTTTTATTGGCGCTGATGTTACGGCGGTCGGAGTAAACTCCGCCCACTTCCTTTCCGCTAAGATAAACAATTTATCAAAACGTATTTTTTATCAATTTATGAAATACTTTATTCGCTCACAAATTTAAGAAAAGGCTCCAGCAATCTTTATTTACTTCATAAATTTAACAATGGAAAAAAGTGGACGGTGTTTGAGTCCGACCGCCCGGAAAACAGCGCCAATAAAACACAATATTCTCGGTAACTCGCCGAACTACAGTCAAACAACAAGGGGGTCAAGCAAAATACATTGTTTAGATAGGCGAGTGTCCGGACCTGTTCTTCTACGACCGTGGTTGAGACTTATGACAATTCGCGGTCTCGCTCATAGAAGTGTCGTAACAAACTCTCAGCCATTCTACTGTCCAGAGATCACAGATGCAGTACAGATATTCTCTGGTAATTAAAGAAACATCATTAAGTCATAGAAGAGAAACTCAGTATAGGCACTCTCTTAAACAGCCAGATGTTTTCTGTAGATGGCTCAAGGACAATCGCTTTTCTCATTATTAAGAGAAATTAAATATAAAAATAAGTTAAATCACTGACAATTTATGCAGTCAGGTTGGGAAAGGATAGTGCTATTGAGAACAATCAGCAGAGAACTGTATGTGTAGAGATAGAAGCATTCTAGCTCACGCCACGCAAGGCCTTCTATTTGATGAAATATCACTGAGGAGATTAACCTCATATAACTATTGCATGGGTACCCATTGTGCAAGAAGAACACGCACTTAGGAAAACCTGTCAGCCATCGTCTATGTGGTTTACACACTTAAACCAATCGTCATTCATGATTATCAGTATACGGGTCTGCCTCCTGTGTTGAGTCTACGATGTCATACTGCTAGACGAAGGTTCAGAGATGTAACAAGACTTCCAGATAGCCATAGGTTTGTTCATGAGGGGGTGGGGAGGGGATACAGATTGTAATGACCCCTGGGTTCACATTACATCATGTTTACTGCCTTCTATATAGGCACACAACCGTCTAAATATGTCCGTACATGATATGTGCAACTATGTTCTCCAATAATAATAGTGTCGGAGCGACAACATTAAGAAATAACTGAAGCCTGATTCATAACCACACTTAACGCACGTATTAAGAATCCCTTTTATAAAATATAAGTCTTAGGCCTACGTTCTTCCTACTAAAACAACCACCGCTTGGAGTACGTGTAAGAAATACTGTGTTAACCATCACGGCCACACACGTATGCACACTACACGAAACTCTCGTGTACTGTAATTGTATAACGTTCTTGTAATATTACTGCATCCGGTGTTGTTTGATGAACTCTATATTGAGGAGCAAACTGCTACCGTAATTATCTGAATTCAATGGGTGAAATAAATAAATAAAATGTATAGATCTACTCAAGCGTTTCTATTTTGACATGTACGTACATATACTAAGGTATGGGTTGTGAATCCCGCTATATTTGAAGGAGGGGAGGCTGGCCAACAGCCAAATATTTACACAAAATGTTGCAAGGCCGCGCTCAGCTAAGGACACAGTAACTTTCTCTGTTGCACAGTAAATATGGAACAATTTGTGTGAAATGGTAGCAAGATGAACTTCATATGCACACATGCCACTCTTGCACGTAGTAATACTCGAAACATACCCGGCTCCTGTCCTGTCCACACACGATATATTAGTTCATTCACTTCGTAATTCCCAGCCGCCACTCCTCCACGTCTTATAACAACATCTCGTCCACAAATACCACTCGACAGTTGGTATCTAGTCAGGATCGCAGCAGAGCTATGCTACTACAGAAGTGTAGGACGAGCCTTACCTGAGACCACAGCGCCGTCAATGTTGACTTCACCAGACACTGGCAGTATAACGACTGAGGCCAGCTAAGAGAGCGCACACTACGGCTGCCGCCTACGACCGCGCCTAGTCAGGGCTACCACCCGTCTACATTCAGTGCTACCACTACAACCAACACTGCAGTCAACAATCTCTGCTCTTGTACAGCCAACACGGCCAAGTTTGTGTTCTTGGAAGTTCATACATATGCCAACTACATTGATTAAGTGGTTCGTTTGCACTTTCATTCCCAATCAAGCATTGGGAGTTGTAACGAGTAGCAATTCACCTACAGCCATTTGAACTAAAATAATTACCGAGTTTGTGAATTAAATTATTTACTCGATAAACTATTTTTGGGGGAACGCGCTTGGTTTATAGACTACAGTCATTTAAGTTGGAGGGTCTGATGCCACAGTGAAAGAAGTAAGATTTCTTAAATGTTCGGAAAAAAGTTTTAATTCAGAATTGAACCATTAATTCGAGTATCAGTATACATAATTATTTCATTATTACATTATTTGATCGTGTATGTTTTAGTCATACATGCATCCAATTCAGGGTAAAAAAAAAAACAATTTTTACATTCCAGGAAGAAAAAATGTACATGGTTCACTATGGCATCAAGAGATGTGCTAGACTAATTATAAATGCATTATTTTACGTCTATGACCAGGCCGTGCCAAAGGGGCGCAAATTACTACTCTCGCTACCCACCCTCTTTTTCTTCTTTTCCCATATTTACATTTCCCATTTCAGAATGACAATTGTTTATTTGTAGGCATAATGTAGGAATAATTGTAGACGATCACACCCAAAGTCCAAAGTGCCAAATCACATCGCCAGGATATTTTTATAGCAGCTCCCCCTCCCCCACACAAACACACACTGCCATAATAATTGGCACACCCCTGCCTGTCGCCCACTTTCATCCAACGATAATAGTAAAAACCCTACTTAAATTACGATTATACATTTTTACCGTAAATAATTTGTCATCAAGTTGTGCACACTAATGATTAGGCTACGTCAGGTTTTTTTTTTCAGTGAAATATATTTTTTTACTCCTGTATTTATTTCTACAACATGTGGACCATATTCCACAACAAACTGGCCACATGTTGACGTGTTAAAATATTACACAATATGTGATCTTTGAACAATTCTTGCAACTGGGTCGTATTATATACATAACATGCTAACCATTGCCAACCTTTTCTTTAGTAAAATATAAAAAATTGATTAAATGCATTTTTACCACTTTTCGAACAATTACAATGATGTGCCTACCAATATAATTAGTTTTGGAATGATGATTTCACAAACCCTGCTAACACCTTCATTTACAAAAATTTTATATGAAAAATTGATCCTTAAGGGGCTGCCTACCTGCTCCTCAAATACGTTGCAGCGAGTTACGTCTCATCTCTTTCTGGCGAAACTATTTAACGCACATTAGGCCCTGTATCTGCACATCTACGACAAGAACAACACTTCCAAATATATCGCTACAATTTTTAACATTCAACACGTTTATTAAAAACATTATTATGTGGCCCCTCAAAACGGCCGAACTGGGCTTTGCCAGACTTCCGTATCCGGAAAATTAACAATCGGATTCTAAAAACATAACTACAGAAACAAGTGTTAGACTTTGAACAACGCTGCCCATAAATAAAATAATGTGGTCACCTCTTAAGAGTGCATATAAGATAAATAAACGCTGAAATCATCAATTGATTTCTACGCTTTTTTCAAAGCCAATATGGATAAAATACTCAATGACAATCCTAGGTAGTGGTATTTGCCAACTTTATGAGTAAATATTTATCCAGAATTACTAATTCGTTACGCGTGATCTCTTGCGCGGCAGTTAAGGGCGCCGTCTACAAGAATCGTGAAGAGGCGCGCAGGCCTTTAACAATCCTGATTTCATTCGAAAACCATTCAACGTGTTGTCACGCGGTTAGGCTACGAAAAGCATTTAAGGATCTTAGTACAGGTCTATAATTTTACCATTAACTGTTACCGTTCCTAACGAGTATTTTTTTTAGTGTGAAAGTGACCGAATTGGGACTTTTGACGCTGATTTTTATGTAAGAGTAATAATTTTCACGATATTCTGAATATTATAGACCTGTAGAGCGACTCTTTCCCGTTCGTCGCGTATGATAAAATTATATGGTCACCGCTTAAAGTCCCTTAGTAAAAACAGTTCGGCGGGAACCTTGCACGCTAGTTCAGCGCTTGGCTCGTTGAGGCGACGCGGCATTTGATGCGCGCTTCAAGGTCGACCTTACTGCTCCGTCGCTTTTGAGCCTCTCACGCGCGGGTAGACGGCGCACTTAAATACACAAGATTCCGGCGTCAGAGATTGTGCTTCAGAAGTTCGTAACACCGGAAACAATTTTGTTGAAAACGCTGGCTAAAATTATTGTCTAGGATTGCTTTTGTTTAATTTTTGCAAATTGGCTTCAAGAAACCTACAGTTATAGATTAATGCTTTCAGCGTTGAATTACGTACCACGCCCTCGTAAAGTTCCATAGGAAGAAAGATAATAGTAAAGCACTCCTCACCATCTGAGGGGCTTGCACAGAGACGATAATGCATTACATACATCAGCCAATAGCGCTCTTACCGCTCCTGCCTCGCACGCACGCACACACACACACACACACACACAAACAGCCTATCTAGAGTTTTAAAAAATTAAAATTTCAAAAATGTTATAATATTTTTTAAATATAAATAGTTTTTATTCCTTAATTTTATAAGCATGTCATTGTTGCCTGCAATGTCTTTATCCGCTGTGATTTTTTTGAGTTTGGTATACCAGTTGGTTTTAGTGTAGTCGTTAAAACGGAAACATGCAAAATATGACTTTAACAAGCCATTACGCGAAAACTATGAGAAATAAGAAAATTCATTAGAGCCAAATTTAGTCACATTTTGTGTCTAAAATATGAAAAAAATATCTGGTACAAATAAAAAATTAAATAATGGTGATGAAAATTTAGGTATACCGCGTCCTTAAGGCGACATGCTTATGAAGAACATTGTTTCTAATCCCTCCAACATGGCTAAATACGACTTTTCACACTGCCAGGGTTAGAAAGTATTTTATAGACATTATTTGTAAAGTAATTTGTATATGGTAAAATTTTGAAATGTAGAATCTAGTTTCCAAGACGGAGTATTTCATTCCCATTACATTGCATATTGTTGCATCACAACTGAATAACGAACAGTGGTAATTTAGAATTAGATTTGTCAGAAAAAACTAACACACAGGCAGTAGCACTGTATTTACAATTAGCATTCACTATATTCACTGAAAAATAATTTGGCACATTTTTGATAAATGCCTTCCCTTGTACGAAATTTTTCTCTAAAAATTTCAGATGGCCACATCTCCAGGTATTCCGAACACTATTTCTTCAACTGCCCGACAAAGAACCGTGTT
>PNEQ01111350.1:0-50515 GCA_003012365.1 Medauroidea extradentata
AGGTGAGTGCTACAACCCGGACACAACAGACACAGACGAAGAGTCTCTTCAGATCGATACACCGCCCACAGGTACAACCCCTGACAATAAACAGTCTGCAGCCTCAACACAAGTGCCAGGTGAGTGCAACAACCCGGACACAACAGACGCAGACGAAGAGTCTCTTCAGATCGACACACCGCCCACAGGTACAACCCCTGACAATCAACAGTCTGCAGCCTCAACACAAGTGCCAGGTGATTGCAACAACCCGGACACAACAGACGCAGACGAAGAGTCTCTTCAGATCGACACACCGCCCACAGGTACAACCCCTGACAATCAACAGTCTGCAGCCTCAACACAAGTGCCAGGTGAGTGCAACAACCCGGACATGGTAGTTTCTGACGGTTCAAATACACTATCTGAATATGAAGACTACGCGTCGCTGACAGGTTCTGTAATGGATGTGGCAGATCCCGCGGAGTTACGAGTCAAACTTAAACATAAAGGGAAATATTCCTCAGCTAGTGTGCCAATTAAAAAATTAAATGCCTCTATAACACAACAGCAGAGCGTCAACAGTCCTGTTTTAAAGCGTCCCTAAACACTGGAAACTGGTATAAAATTGTTGACTGACGTGACTTAACAAGACAACACAACAGTTCTATGTGTTTTCTTTTTAATATAAACTTTCAGTACAGTTGATGAGACGTGAAATGAAGATAGCTTCTTTAAATATTTGTGTTAAGACGTCCTCTTTGAAATTTTATTTATTACGTCAAATAGTAATATCTATGGCAATTGACATTTTGTTTCTTCAGGAAGTAGCAACTGCAATATTTCCTGGCTTTGAGAATTTCTTTGTGTACGTCAACACCGGTCCAAATAATCGTGGGACAGCTCGGCCGGGATTCGAAACGACTAGTTAACGACTACATCCATCTGGACGAATAATTTCCGGAATTCTTCCGACACCAAATGATACATCGGATGACAATTTGTATAACAGAGACATGTTGTTTGTAAATGTGTATACTCTTTCAGGCTCTCAAGGACGTGTGAGTAGGAATGCGTTTTTTACGATGGACATTTTACCATATTTAGATGGTGATGGTAGCAATATCGTCCTTGGTGGAGACTTCAACTGTGTTCTGTCATCCGTAGACATTTAAGCTTAATGAAATGATTTTATAATTTTTAGTGTGGTTTTCTATTAAAGCGTGTATTTTAGTTTTTTAAACTATTAATTATTCATGACATTTCAACGGGTACAGGGAAAAATGGCAAGCCTTTAAAGGACTTAGTTAGTCAAACACGCTCATGTGATATTACAGAGATTTAAATGTTCCTGCTCCACACTTTACGTACCGTGGACCAATGTCGCAATCTCGCCTAGATCGGTTTTACGTATCATTTCTACAAAAAACCCGCATAAGAACATATGAAGTGATTCGTACCTCATTCACGGACCATTCTGTTGTGCTATTCTCGTGTGAAATTTTCAGAGGCCAATTTTTTAGGAAGAGGATTTTGGAAATTAGACAATACGCTTCTGAGTGGCATTGAGTTGCGCGCTGAATTTTCACTGGTGTGGCTACAATTAAAATCGCAAAAAAAGCTTTTTTATCGACACGTCACACTGGTAGGAAAAGTGTGCAAAGTCGAAAATTCAGAAATTCTTTGGAGCAAAAGCAGCTGTAGCGAAGGAGGACAGAGCATCCGTGATATATTTTATGAACGTGCCTTACG
Organism: Medauroidea extradentata; assembly: GCA_003012365.1. Taxonomy (NCBI): domain Eukaryota; kingdom Metazoa; phylum Arthropoda; class Insecta; order Phasmatodea; family Phasmatidae; genus Medauroidea; species Medauroidea extradentata. The sequence continues at coordinate 1,732 of PNEQ01111350.1, forward strand.
TGAGCTAAGCTATGTACGTTATTCTGACCAGACGATGTGTACCCGTATACGTGACATTAAAAGAATGCTATTAAAACTGCTGCCCCATAAACTTGAAAATACTTACACACGGGACATAACAGCAACCTATTCACTCATGAAAAACTCAGTTTGTTTACGTTAGTACGTGCGCATACACAACGTTCGAAACGTGAAATCACTCATACAGTTGACAGTGACGGGAATTCATGTCAAGTTACTAACTCTATATTAAAGGCCTTTGAAATGAATTTTGCACGTATTTTTTCCGAAGAATCTGTATATATAGTAGCCATGCAACGCATGGTCAATACAATTAATCATTCTTTAACGACGGAACAATGCGAACATTTATTACAAACTCCTACAGATCCTGAGATATATAGGCAAATTAAAAGACTACCTAAACGAAAATCCCCTTGTGAATTTTATAATTATTTCTGGGACATAATAGAGCAAGACTTTTACGACATGGTGCGTAAAGTTTTTACCAGTGGCAAACTTAGTCCTTCCAAACAACAAGGAATCATACTTTTAATTCCGAAGTCAAATAATACTTCTTCAGTATCACACTACCGACCAATTACTCTACTTTTCACTGAATATAAAATTATAGCAAAAGTGCTAGCAGCTCGTATGAAAGTGACATTAGTGTGTGTTATTGGACCAGAACAATGTAACGCTTTGGAAATAAAAGCAATAATGCATGGCCTAGCAGCATTACGAGACACGCAACTACTTGCGGCACGACTACATGATCCAACTTCATTACTCAACATCGACCTAGAAAAAGCTTTTGATGGAGCAAATAGAAATTTTCTATACACTGTCATGAGACGTATGGGGTATCCTGAGGCTCTAATAAACTTGCTAGCAAGATTAACCCAGAATTCCTTTTCGAGGATGCTTGTAAATGCGGTACTCTTAGCTGTCCTATACATATAAAGCGATCTGTAAGACAAGGGTGCCCATTATCAATGAACATAGAACCTCTTAGAAGAACCTTGAGCCAAGACCTTTCCGGAATGTCGACCGCGACGCAGACATTTAAACTTAATACATATGCTGAAGACATTACTTGTGTCATACGCACAGAGCAGGAAGTACGCATAGTGCAAAATAGTTTGTGATGTGCACAATGATTACCATACCAGGTATTACCAGCAATAGCAATTAATCAGTATAATTTCTGAATATCAAAATTAACAGGTCATGCGACCTTTCATTATCCTCGGCATCATGTCACGAAGCCGATGGAACTATTATGAGAAGGCAATAGTCAATGTTACTGTTTATATGTAAATAAAACTAAAATGTGTATATCTAGTCTCTGTTGAGAGGAGAGAGCAGGTGCAGCTTCTGGACAGCAGCCTGGCTCCTCACCCCCACCCCACTTGTTCACCCCTTAGCTGTTGGCGGGGAGGGGAGAGTGCCACCTGTACAAATTAACACACAAATGTCAATTATTATAATATTAAGTAGTATATAAGGAACATTAGGATTTAGGAGCCTCAGTGGTAATTATTTTCAAGTGTAATGAGGGAATATTAATGTGAAAATGAAATAAAAGCGGCAATGACAAGAATTTACTGTCCTCGAGAGGCGGGGCTATTTTGAAAAGCTGGCTCCTGATTGGCCCAAGGGAACCAAAGCCTGCAGAACAAGTGGCGGGGATTTTGGGACCAAACAGCAGCAACGCGGGGGAGTTGAACGTAAGGAGGGAGGTCGGCAGGACGTGTGACGACGACGGACCGGGGTGTTACCGCCGGGCGTCGACTCGAGCGTCGCGACGCGGAGTAGAGGAAGATATTTTAGAGCCAACTGACTTCGAACAGGGGTGTTACCGCCGGGCGCCACGACGCATTAGGGTGCAGTAGAGTCACGAACGACGAGAGACCTGGGGTGTTACCGCCAGGGCCGATTCGCGAGTCGCGAGATTGACCAGTCGTGTAGGCGGAATATAAACAGGGCCGCTAAATTCACGCCAGGAGAGGACAGTGACGACTTGTTATCCATCAAAATCGGACTGACTGACTTTTATTTCCTCTTGCACAACAGCACCCAGTAGCAATTAGAAAGACACGTAAAGAGAGCAGCACGGAGGCGCGTCGCAACTTGGCGCACCAACTAAGGGCCTAAAGAACCGCATGCCTTAGAGATAGTCTCATGTTCGTGCCGTGAGCGATGTAGGAAAAAGAACATACTTTCCGAACTGTGACTGCGAAGTGATATCGTCCCGGCCGAGACTCGCCCTGAGCTGTTATGTATGCGCCGGAACCTGAGGACTGCCAGAACTGAGACGCGAAACGCGGGTGTCGTGAACGAGAGTCGACCGAGGACTGAACGAACGGACGACATTCCTGGACGAGCGACACCGCGGAGAAGCAACATCATCTGCCAGAGTCGACGGCGGAGGCAGCAGCGATGGAGAGATGCTGGGTGCCTAGCTTGGGCAACGAACCGCAGCCTCTTGCTTCCAGAGTTCGGCGGCGCGAGGGTCTACGACCCGCTGACAGCACCACGTCAATACATGCAGATTGGTGAGCTAAGAACTCTTACATTCTCTCAACTTTACAGAGCTATTGACGAGTTCATCGAGACCGACGACTGCAGTTTGGTGTGTGTAAGTGTAACCTATTCAGCACGTGTGACATATACTTCATCTTGTACGGGTCAGGTGGTCTGTAGTAATAATATTTATAGTATATATTTATGTGCATGTTATGTATTAAGGGTCGCCTGACGGCATTCATATAACCCGGACTGGTCGGATTGCTGTGTACCGATGGATACAGAGGGTAACTGGTCAGCCGAGGATAATGTCTCTTTAAGAAGTCTCTATAGGGGCGAGAGTAATATGTTGTCGGCGGACGAAGGTTCAGGGTCACCGGGCGGCGACATGGTTAGTAGTGTGGAAAATGGAGAGACAAGACAGGCAAGTCAGAGTAACAACAACAGTTTGCAGGCAGTACAGGGTAGTCCGCAAAGTGAGTACAATACTCAAAGTTTATGTTACAAATGCAGGCACTTTTCGAGCGGCAAGCTGAACAAACAAGGCAGCAGTTGGGAGAAATTAGAGACACAATGAGAGGATACATAGGACAGGTGGACGAGAAATTGCAGGCAGTGGAAGGTCACCTCGAGTGGCGCGGAGAAGAGCGGCATGAGGCATTAAGGACGGAAATAAGCCGGGTTGAAGGTAGAATTGACAACCATGTAACCGCCTGTGTAGAAAACGACCAGGTATTACGCGAGCAGGTAGAGGAACAGAATGCCAGGTTTGTGTTACAAATAAATGCAGCTGCAATACAGTTAGGTCACACTCAACAGGAGGTTAGTAAAACGTCTGTAGAATTAAACTCATTAGGGAATCGTGTTACAGAGCTGGAAAATTGGCAGGCTTGCACTTTCACACGAAATACGACGACAGACATCGGGCGCGCTCAAACGGCATTAATCCCAAACATTGAAGAACAGCAAGCAGCTGACACAGCGATTGTCACCATAAAAGGAGAGCTACAGGCGCGGGAGGATACACACTCAGTCCACAGTAAGTTTCAAGTACAGGATGACATAGTATTCCGAAAGACGTCAGAGGGGCAATGGCAGGTCTGGGTACCGTCCGCCATGATAGAGGAGATAATATCGGAATACCATGAGCGAATCGGCCATTTTGGCGCTAGGAAAACAATAGCGGCCCTTAAGGAGCATTGCTACTTCCCGCGAATGCGACGTACAGTAAGGGAAAAGTTGCGCGCATGCGAGATCTGTCAGAAAACAAAACACGTCACACGCCCATTAAGGGGTGAGGTCGGAAGTGTGAGGGCTACAAAGAAATTGAAAGTGGTCTCTATTGACCTCCATGGGCCGTTAGTAACGGGTCGAGGGGGTTTCAGGCATATTTTAGTAATCCAGGACGTATTTACGAAGTATGTCAAGCTATACTCGATACGCCGCGTGGTAGCCAGTACAGTCACATCCAAATTAACGCCACAATAATGTAAAGAAATAAGGGTTCCGCAACGAGTCCTGACGGACAATGGGCGCGTGTTTACAGGGCGAACATGGTGCGAGAAGATGAGAGAGAAAGGCATAAAGACAAGTAAGGTGTCACTTTTTCGCCCGGCGGGAAATCCTGTAGAGAGGACAATGCGCGAGATCAATCGTATGTTGCGGGTATTCTGTCAGAAGAGGCATACTAGCTGGCCTATGTACATAAAGACCATTGAGGACTGTATCAATTGCATGGTTTCTGAGGCGACGGCAATGACGCCATATGAACTAATGTGGGAGAGTAAGCCACCGCGTTGGATAGAGAAAGCAGTTTCGTTTCCCCTACAGCCACCAGTGGATACAGCCCGGAATACAGCGGTCGCCCTTCATAGCCTGGAGAGAGCACGTCAGAGGAAACGGCGGCAGAACAACACTAGGACGCCTGATACACTAGAGTTAGGAGACTGGGTTCTGGCGAAAGTCGTCAGTTTCTTTATCCTCGAAGGCCCACAAGAGGATGGGGAAAGTAGCAGACATATTTCGTGGTCCTTATAAAGTTTCTCGTAAAGTAGGAATCAGCGCATACGAACTGAAGGACCCAGAATCTGGAAAAATTAGAGGGATTTTTAATATTGATTACTTAAGACGATATTACTATCAGTCATATAAAAGGAGCATATCCAGGGTGAATATAGTTATTTTTTATCTTCAGTATGTCGAAAATGCCATGTTGTAGAGTTATAGCTAGTTGTAAGTTGTCTTGTGTTTCAACATAAGCTAGGAGAGCAGACGGCGTGTAGGAATTGACAGTCACTGGTTTGGGTCACTTAGCGACCGATGGTTCGGGTCGGCTATAATATGTCATTTGGGACAGGGTCCTTTAGAATAGAAGGCAGGCAGTACGACACAGCAGGGGATTTCAGCGATCCTCTACCAGGACTTGTGAAGAAGATGTAAGAGGAATGCGGTAATAGAGAAGTTATTACCAGGGACGCCAGGGGTTAGTTGGTCTGTGTGTCTTTCGAGAACAATAGGTCCACTGACGAGGGTAGGACAGGCAGCTGCTCTTCCGGGAGAATTTCGAATGACTTGCACATGTGCGCCAACGCGGCCAGTTTGCTATCCCACCCAAAAGAATGGCTCCAGGCAGCCCTGAAAAAAAATTGTCTTTGTAAATAGTTGACTACCCTGGCCCATGGTTACCAGAAGATAAAGGAAGACTATAGGGAAAGAGAACACCGAGACAGTAGCTAGAACTTTTTCAAACTGGTTGAGATGTTATGGTATTATGACACTATTAGATATAAACATTATTTTAGAAAAAATCTTTTAATTAAAAATGAAAATAGTTGTTGGTTTGAAAATAGATTTATGTAATGTATAGAGATATAATTTAATCGTCGGCGGCATGGAATCTTTTGTTAACTGCATACATTGTTGCCGTTCACAAAAAGATCCTCGAGGGTCATGTGACGTGCACAATGATTACCAACCAGGTATTACCAACCAGGTATTACCAACCAGGTATTACCATACCAGGTATTACCAGCAATAGCAATTAATCAGTATAATTTCTGAATATCAAAATTAACAGGTCATGCAACCATTCATTTTCCTCGGCATCATGTCACGAAGCCGATGGATCTATAATGAGAAGGCAATAGTCAATGTTACTGTTTATATGTAAATAAAACTAAAATGTGTATATCTAGTCTCTGTTGAGAGGCGAGAGCAGGTGCAGCTTCTGGACAGCAGCCTGGCTCCTCACCCCCACCCCACTTGTTCACCCCTTAGCTGTTGGCGGGGAGGGGAGAGTGCCACCTGTACAAATTAAGACACAAATGTTAATTATTATAATATTAAGTAGTATATAAGGAACATTAGGATTTAGGAGCCTCAGTGGTAATTATTTTCAAGTGTAATGAGGGAATATTAATGTGAAAATGAAATAAATGCGGCAATGACAAGAATTTACTGTCCTCGAGAGGTGGGGCTATTTTGAAAAGCTGGCTCATGATTGGCCCCAGGGAACCAAAGCCTGCAGAACAAGTGGCGGGGATTTTGGGACCAAACAGCAGCAACACGGGGGAGTTGAACGTATAGAGGGAGGTCGGCAGGATGTGTGACGACGACGGACCGGGGTGTTACCGCCGGGCGTCGACTCGAGCGTCGCGACGCGGAGTAGAGGAAGATATTTTAGAGCCAACTGACTTCGGACCGGGGTGTTACCGCCAGGCGTCACGACGCATTAGGGTGCAGTAGAGTCACGACCGACGAGAGACCTGGGGTGTTACCGCCAGGGCCGATTCGCGAGTCGCGAGATTGACCAGTCGTGTGGGCGGAATATAAACAGGGCCGCTAAATTCACGCCAGGAGAGGACAGTGACGACTTGTTATCCGTCAAAATCGGACTGACTGACTTTTATTTCCTCTTGTACAACATCACCTAGTAGCAATTAGAAAGACACGTAAATAGAGCAGCAATGGGGCGCGTCGCAAGTTTTAAAATTTTTGAAGCGGCTTCAAATGCCCAAGCAAACCCCGCAAAAACTAAAATGCTTCCGCTCCGATCATGTTCAGCAAATAGTTTGCATTCTGCCCCGTATGTGGATGTAAATGAAATGTCAATTTAAGGAGTTCGATTTATGCACGACTTAATTCAGTCATGTAATCGAAGCTGGGTACGACGTTCGTCTTGCTATTGTTTAATAAATTTATTATTTTTAATATGTTTTTGCGGGTTTTTGGTCGTCTATTGCTGCTGTGTGCAAGTTCTGGACACTATGATACTAGTTAATGAAAAAGTTGCAAGTCTCTTTGTCCGGGTAGCACGTCGTCACTGTCCTCTCGGGGCGGACCGATCCTGATGTTGATTTGTCGGCATGGCTCTTAAGGAATACAGTCGCGCGCACGGAGACCCCGACAACTAATTAGAGTATCTAATGGCCCGCAATCATTGTCTCTCTACAATTACTAACCAGAGGTGTCTCGGCCCTACGTACTTTGTGACTCGGCAAACTCTTAATGGCGTTCCGACGCCCAAAACAACGACGATGATGACGTCTCGGCCCACAATACTCCGCGTCTCGACGCCTAGCTTCGACGCCTGACGGTGGCACTCTGCCCTACCGTCACCGCGACTCGCCGACGACCTCTCGGCTTGACAACGTCCGTCCTGGACTGACGCCGGCTCGCTTCTCCCTACCCTGATTTGCGCTAAAACACCCCGTCACTTGGCCAGCAAGCTCCGGTTCGTTTTGGGCCAATCAGGAGTCTGCTTACACCCAACGGTCCCGCCTCTCGAGGACAACAATTCCGGCCAGAACCGTATTTATTAAATCACTGCTTAATTTCTCGTCGCTATTTACATTCATTTACATAAAAAGGTTCATTTACTTGTTCACATTTATGATTTCTTGATTACTACATATCTACATCATAGTAACAACTAGCAAAGCCATTGGCTGGACCCCTCCCCTCGTGACCAGTTAGGAAGGTGTTTCGAGCGGGGTGGGATGAGGCCCCAAGACACACTCTGCACCTGCTTCTCTCCCTCGTCTTCACAAAGACAAAATATACAAAATTCCTTATTTTTAACATACGACTTGGTGCGGAGTAATGGTATTTTAATAACTATTGCAATGTGATCCTGATACAATGACGAAGAGAATGAATGGTCGCAAGACATTGTTATTATTGCACATTAATTTATGATGGTTGACACTGATAACTATTAAATATAGCAAATCGGGGTGGCGACCATATGGGCCTGTCACAGGGTTTTGACAGTGTTAGCGGTTCGAGGAAAATTGTTACAAGCACAGTTTTAAAACATTAATGTTTACAAGAGAGTGATGTTGATAAATACGTATTTTCTTTCAAAGCTATGGTACTTGGCTCACATGTATCCACTGCCTACTCAACAAAATGCACAATTAACGATATATATAGGTTGGTTTCTTTGGAAAGGTTATTTATTTCGCCTGGACCGAAGACAACTTTATCAACCCCCGGGTCATGGAGGCATGGGTTTGGTGGCACATGACAAAAAATGTGTAGCCTTGTTTAAAAAATTAGCGATTCAAACTTTGTTGTCTCGGTCCGATCCAGTGTATGCAGAAACTTACAAGGCGGCGTGGAATGGCATGGCGCTGCCACATTTTGTATATACCCTTGCATTGCGGCAGTTGTGGGCCATCTTGACGAAGAAATAACTGTCACTACAAAAACACTTCTTCGCAAATTTCAACATAATAATAGATTTGTTCCGTTGGTGGAAAAAAAAAGAAATACGATCTATTGGCCTTACGTTTGGCGTAATATAGCCGATATGTATATCTTAAGTGATCTCAGAGCTGCTTTGTTTTGTTTTGTTAATCACCTCATACCCACGAAGGAAAGACGTTACAATATAAAACTTGAAGACGATAATATATGTAATGTTTGCGGTTATTATGACACGTCTGTACATAGATTTACAACGTGTATGTATGCAGCGCCCTTGTGGCAATGGTGTCGTCAACAAATTGCTAAATGTTTACATATTCCGTTACAAGATGTGACAGACAAATATTGTTATTTAAGTTTCAAAGCCTTTCCAACTGTAAAATGTCGCAGTTTAGTGTGGCTTGTGGTCCATTTAATACATTTTGTGAACATCTCAAATGTTCCCTTTCACATTCGCGAGTTCATACAGACATTACGTGAAGATCGCTGGCGAATTATACAAAATAATGTAATTAATAAATTCTTTGGGCCATATCTGTTTTTCTTTTAAACTACGATGCGAAATGTTGCAAAGACAATGCACTTGACTTTACAGAATTGATATACTCATAACACGTGAAAACGACAATTTTATTTACCCTTTGTACCAACATTGTATTAAGTGTGTGAGCAATGTTTATTTTTGCCAATTTAAGTTATAACGTATTATAAACAGCATGCGATTTTGGCCAGCTAACTTGAGGTTCGTAGTTTCAAACCTCAAGTAGTGGAACGAATTTCCCTTAATTTTTTTCTCACTTTTATTTTATTCTTCTTTGTACATTCCGTGAAAACAAATAATTTATTTCATTTTATTTTTTGTCTGTATGGTTGCAATCTATATGCAATCTGTTAACTGTAAATAAATCTGTTATAAAAAAACAGGTAGCAGTGGAAAAGAAAGTGGTTAGCACGATGGACTACGAATGAAAAGATTGGTGGTTCGAGCCCAACACATTCCCTTCATTCAACATCAAAATTTTATATTGTATGATTACATCAGGTATGTGGTGACATGGACGAAACACTAGAAAAAAATTTAATATGCATGTGATACTTTTTGGAAGTACATTTATATTGATGTTTGACCATCTCCTATCCTCCAAATTTCGACACCCAGCCGTCAACGGCCCGGTGTCTTTTTCGACACTTAGCCATCAACAGCCCGGTGTCTTTTCCGACACTCAGCCATCAACGGCCCGGTGTCTTTTCCGACACTCAGCCGTCAACGGCCCGGTGTCTTTTCCGATACTCAGCCGTCAACGGCCCGGTGTCTTTTCCGACACTCAGCCGTCAACAGCCCGGTGTCTTTTCCGACACTCAGCCGTCAACGGCCCGGTGTATTTTCCGACACTCAGCTTTCACCGGCCTGCTGCTTTTATGACACCGTCCCTTCATTTTCTTTGCTAATGGCAAGACATCTATTTGATATCTTATCGGTAGCTGTCCAGGCCATTAGTTTTGGTGTCGTGAAAGTCATCCAGCTGTTGCTGGTACTGTGTCCTGAAAGACATCCAACCACTACCAGTCTGGTGTCCTGACAGACATCCAGTTGATTCTTTCTGGTGTCCCAAAAGACATCTGCCCGTTGACTGTCCAGTGTGCTGAAAGACATCCAGCAGTCGTCGGTTCAGTGCCTATAAAGACATCAAGACTTCATCGGGCTAGTGTCCTGAAAGACATGTAACTGCAGTTGGCCTGATGTCTTTTTGACGTCTTGCCGAAATTGGTACGGTGTCTTTCTGACTTGACGGCAAACTGTTTGCCGCTGGTCGAAAAAGACATCGGCTGGACTCCGGCAAAAGACATCGGCCGGTTGACTACTTTTCCGGATAGCCGGAGTTTGCTGGGAACTGTATACTTGTTGGTATTTCGAAGTTGTTTTGTTTATGTTTTTACTTTTGGTTGTTGAGTAAATTGTCTATTCGTTATTCTATACAAAATAATTAGCTGCTATTTCACATCCTAAATTACGAATTCTACGATAACATTAATTCTGTTTTAGGGTTGATTTATTTAGAAATAAAAAAAAATTATTTATAAATAAAAAATTATTTGCCACATACAAAATGACACTACAGGCTTTTAATGTACGTTATTACTGTGTTTAATTGATATGTATATGTTTTTCAGTCTAAAAGCGGAGCACAAAACGTAAGTACAGAGCAGCCGACGAATTTACGGAGCAATTTGGGAATTTAGTGTGCCACTTCACCTCAGTAAATTTTATACCCTACATCCCCAAATATTTACTGCACTAACCAGGTCATGTAGTTGATTTAGCAACCTAAATAGTCGTTTAGCACACGACCTCTGATTTGAACTAAGGTTAATTCTAATACAGATTAGAAAGCTCAATGTTATAAGTTTGTCACAGGAAAAGTTTCTGCCGCTCCAGCGCTGGTATCGGTAGTGCACCAAACTGACCAATCACAGAGATATCCTGAATTTTAAGTTACATTAAGTTGATTATTTAAAATGCGAAATCCGTTTCTTTTCACTTTAAAATTAAATTAAATGACTTCTATCGTTTCCAAGTTTATTCAAATTTCATTTCACTATGGTTTCGTATTTATGTGGTAAATTAGCGATTGAAGCGAAGCTAGTGGCAGAAATTTTCCCTGTGCCAAGCTCTCCCATTAGAAAACGTATTTTCTTGTCACCCTGTTGTAGAATTAACCTTAATTTAACTAAACACTTCATACAGCGTCGCAGAAAAAAGTTGGGGATATTAAAAGGAAAATACAAGTCTACGTGTATATTTACACATTGGTAATAGTTTCATAAATTATTATTAAAAAATGATTTTGTTAGTGACTTGGCAGTTATTATACCTTTAATGAAATATGCATAAGTCAGATCATTACAGTAAACAGATCAGATAAAGAATAAGTTCATGAGACAAAGATTTAACGTTTGCGGACAATTATCAAGTTCGATTAACTCTTTCGCGTTAGAAATGAACAGGATAAGAAAATTAAACTATACACACAAATTAATAGTTTTTTTTTGTGATTATAGTTACAGTTTAAAAAAGTGAAAGTATTTTTATTTTAATGAAACATTAGTTAAGCTTCATTGTTTTTAGTTAAATGTATTTGTGTATTTGTTGGTAAAATCACACGAATTGTAATTAGTATACAGATTTACCGTGAAACATATGCAAAATAATTCAAACGTAGTGTTTTTTTTTTCAATAATTTTTTTAAGAGTTGCTATACTGTTCAAAACATACTATTTGAACTAGGTACATTCTTTACACCTAAGGTGCTCTGATTTGTATAACACCGAAAAGTATTTTTACTGTCTAGGATATACACGTTTTATTATGTTTATCATTCAACAATCTGCAAACGAATGGTTTAAATAATTGTCTGAATATGTCATTGGTAAAAATGAGTTATATTTTGAAGTAAAAGTTAACTCCTTCTATTTTACTCTAAACTGATCCGAATGCATATTGCCACTGGTTTAGTACACGTAAATAATTTTCTCATTTACAATATGGTTAACAAATGTTATACAACGATATTTTCAATGATTTCCTTTTCGGACTTGAATGAAGACGAGAGATATCCTCGTATATGCTATCAAAATTACGCTACTATAGTAATCATTTCTACTAAAAATTAATTTAATCAATTCATGCAGCTCTTGTGGCCATATGTACATTGGTGAAACTGGCAAAGCTCTATAAACCCGTATCAAAGAACATAAAAACAATTGCAAAAAAAGGTGAAACCCAAAAATCTAGACTGGCCGAACATGCATGGGAAAATAGCCACATAATAATTTGGGAAGACTGACTCTAAACCACTTACACAGGAAACTGACAAAATTAAAAGAAAAATAAAAGAATCAGCCTTTATTATTAGCAATAGCAATATTTTCAATCAACATAGCATTGAATTAAAAAAAAAATATGTGGATCCCATTAATTAAAAGAGAGACAAATTTACAGCACAGAATAAAAACAAACACTCAACCCACCACAACCAATCAGAGTCAATACATGCTGTGCGACCAATCGAGTGACAGCTCGTCTCCCATTGACTGAGCACGATAAGGGGTTTTACCCTATATAAACCCATGGTTTTTCCAATCGCAGGAAAATGACCCCGAATTGGAAAAGCTGTGCACACAGCTGTTCCACCTGCTGGCGATCTGGCTAGATCCAAACAGCGCACTAGAGGACAAGTGCAAGGCCACAATGGGCTTTGCCTTGTCGGCCAGGAAATTGGCCCAACCCAATGCCACCCCCTAGGCAGGATAATAGACCTGCAAATAGGCCCCCTTCCATTGCCAAAATCTTGTTCTGGAATGCAGCAGGCATCCGGAATAAGAAGCAGGAGCTGATAGATTATTTGAATCGCCACCAGGTACAAATTGCGGCCGTTAATGGAACACATTTACGCCCACAACATCGTTTCTCTGTCCCAGGTTACTCTTGCTTTAGGAGGGACAGAGAAAATCATGCAGGAGGCGGTGTTTTAATATTAATTAAAAACACAATATACTGCCATGCAGCAAAACAGTCTCAATTAAATACACTTGAAGCCGTGGGAATAAATCTAAAACTCGGCGGCCAGCAACAATCTCTTTACTCAATTTATTGTCCACCTGGCCGCACACTGACGCGCGCGGATTTAAATGAACTAATAAACATCTCACCTACACTATTGGCTGTCGGCGACCTGAATGCAAAACACTCCACCTGGGGCTGCAGGACGCGGACAGCCAATGGAAATACATTATTCAACCACCAAAGTAGGCACAATTATTTAATTCATACGCCCGACGAACCTACATTTGAACCAACACAGGCTAATCACCAGCCTGACATCTCAGATTTTGCAATATGTTAAGGTCTTAATATGACCTTCACATTAGAAGTAATACATGAATTGGCCTCGGACCATTACCCTGTCCAATTAAATTTTGATCAACTGGAAACAGACGAAAGGCCAATTAGAAAAATTAAAGACTATAAACACGCGAATTGGGAAGCTTTTAAAGAGAACCTGGACGAGGAAATTAATCTGTCAGATCCTGTTAGCACCCCCGGCGAGTTAGACTCTGCGATTGACCATATCACCGAGCTAATTCAAACAGGTATTAGCCAATTTGTCCCTGAAAAGACTCCAAAGCCCCATAGTGATTCGCTGCCAGCCAATATCAGGCAGCTAATCCCTATGAAAAATCGCTTGCGCAGGCGCTACTCGCGAGGTAGAACAGGCCAACTCAGAGCACAAATAAATGCACTTAGAGAGCAAATTAACTTAGAAACTACCCACTGGCAAACAGACCAGTGGAATAATAAATTATCCCGCCTCACTACTAAAGACAACAGTCTATGGCACTTAACTAAAGCGCTCACAAATAAGCACAATCCCATCCCGCCTCTTCAAGGCATAGCAGGTACTGCCTACACGCCCCAGCAAAAAGCTGAGGCTGTAGCTAATAATTTAGAAACGGTTTTTATACCGAACATTCAACCCTGCGACCCAGCACATGTGGCTCGCATATGTAGGGACCTCCGGGTGCGACTTCGCCAGCCCTCAGCTGACGAACCTGAATTTACGCATGCCGACGAGGTAAAACGTATAATTAAACGTATGAAGCTCCGCAAAGCACCTGGGTTCGATACCCTACAAGCTATAGTTCTCAAGCAGCTGCCAGAGTCTACACTAGAGGCTCTGGATAGGTGCATAAATGCAAGTATGACACTTGCGCACTTCCCCACGCCCTGGAAATGTGCCAATGTTATTGTTTTTCCTAAGCCCGGCAAGGATCACACCTTGCCTCTAAATTACCGCCCCATAAGCCTCTTAAGTACACTCTCAAAAGTGCATGGATATGTTCTGCTGCGCTGCCTCGTCACTCACATTCAAAACGCGAATATTTTTCCTAACGAGCAATTTGGCTTTAGAAAAAAGCATTCCACTGTTCATCAGTTAGTTAGACTAACTGAACACATAACCACGACTTTTAACTGGCGTCAATATTCAGTAGCAGTCTTTCTCGATGTAAAGAAAGCATTTGACAGGGTGTTTTATGCTTGACTATTTTATAAAATGTATGAGAAACATTTCCCCGGCTGTTATATTAAACTCATTGCCTCTTACTTAGATAGGCGCTCCTTTGCCATAACTGTTGACGGAGCGACCTCAGAATTTAAAATAATTATAGCAGGAGTATCCCAAGGCAGCGTACTAGGCCCTGTTCTTTATAATTTATGTACTAGCGATATTCCGCGGCCCCCTAATTGGAACATGAACCTAGGTGTATATGCCGACGATACAGTCACATACACGCGATCCAGAAGTGCCGAGATCGCATCTTGGCGAGCCCAGGAAATGCTCAATGAGCTAGAAAATTATTTCCGCCTGTGGCGAAAAAAAATTAATGTAGGCAAATGGGAAGCTGTGGTTTACACACGCCGACACATTCCTGCCAATCTCCCCCGCCTCACTCTGTTTAATGAGGATATTCCTTATAAAAATGAAGTAAAATATTAAGCGTAATACTGGATAAAAGCTGACATTTCGAAGTCATGTTGAGAGCAAGAGAAACCTTGCCTATGCTCGCATGTCAGCACTTTATCCATGACAAATCGTAACTCCAGCCTTAAGTTGAAAAACGGACTTTTAATTTATAATACCATGATCCGCCCTATTTTAACATATGCAGCTCCTGCGTGGGCTTATTGCGTGAAATCGCCCAATCGTACTTTGCAAGTGTCGCAAAATAAATGTTTCAGAATTCCGGCAGATGCACCTAGGTACACACCTATAAGATACTTGCATGCAGAGCTTAAACAAGAGCTGCTGCAAGACGTTTTCTGTAAAATTGCAGAGAAATTTTATGCTACTAGCCATAATAATCAAAATCCTTTAATTGCAAGCCTTGGGGATTATGATCCTGAAGAAAATCAGCGCTATAAGCGACCAAAATTGACCTCCTTAGTATTTCTTTGTCCGGAACCAGCGGGCTCTGTGATTGGCCGGAGCTTTGGCTACTCGCAGGGTGCCTGCCCCGCGACCTACTCGCGGTTTTCTAAACTCTCTCGTGGTCCGAAACATAAAATACTCTGCCTCGCGACTCGCCCTGGCGTCTGCGCAGATAATAGTTATTAATTAGCTGGTAATTTTGTTAATTGTAAGCCCTTAAATAGCAATATGTACGCTACTTTAATCAGGTAATAATTATAAGTCACCCACACACCTCCCCTCCAGGCCTGGCATAATTGACACCACTTAGGTTTTTCTCTGTCAGTGTTGACGAGGGCTGACATCACCGCCTGTCATGCTGGATTCTTGCTACAAGTACAAGATCTCCTGGAGTCAGTCCGGGTTGTTGAGTGCACCACTTACTGCGTGGTTGTAGCTGCTGCAGGTACTTACGATGCCGAAGGTTCCAAAATTGGGTAGCCATGGAGCACACCATCTTCCAACGCCAGGTGAGACAGATACTTTATTCAATTTCTACAGACTCCGGCACTGCCACTATGGGGCCGCCAATGATGAAGTGGCCAGGTTTTAGGGCAGTTAAGTCGAACGGGTCAGCTGAAGTTGGTGTAACATATCTAGAGTTCAGAATCGCTTCAACTATGGTACACAGGGTAATCAATTCTTCCGAAACTAGAATTTGTTCACCAACAACCCTACGAAGATGATAGTTAGTTGACTTAACCGCCATTTCCTGCAACCCCTCTTGGTGAGGACTGGCTGGAGGTATAAAATGGAATCTTATAGACTGAGTCAAGCCGAAATTTTCCCACTCAGGAAACCGTATCAAACGTGTGAAGACTTTGTTTAGCTCCCGAGAAGCACCAACAAAATTTGTGTCACAATCCGAGCACAAGTGGGAGCACAATCCTCTTCTAGACACCAACCTTGTCAGGGCAGCCAAAAAACTATCAGTAGTTAAGTCTGTGGTAACTTCTATATGTACAGCTTTCGTGGCAAGGCAAATAAATATACACAAGTATGCCTTCTGCAAGGGAGACCGACGTAAATGATTTGAGCGAATAGAAATGGGTCCTGCATAATCCATTCCCATTTTGAGGAATGGTCTGGATGGACTTACTCTTGCTGAGGGTAAATCGCCCATCAAGGGGGAATTGTTTGTTGGTCGGTAACATAAACACCACACACATTTAAAAACTCTGCACCTGATGAGGGATTGGGCTGAAATGATCTAAAATGTTTGAGATAATAAAGATTGCAAAAGTTGTGGTGCAGCATGGACATATTTCAAATAAAAATAGTCAACTGGGGCAAATACAGCTGGGTGACTCTTAGTAAGCAAAATCAGATACTTGGAAGAGTTGCCTACATCAGCATGAGTGAGTCGCCCACCTGCCCAAGAACGGTGCCAATCGTTGTAGTCTTGTAGAACAGGGTTCTTGCTTCTGGATCCAATGCAAATCTTCTGCAAAGCATTCATGCTGGAAACATTTGCAAATTGGGATTTTTGCTTGCTCCATTTCCTCAGATGAAATTGTTCCGCTACAGTGTGTCTGTCTTCTTGCATGCTGAATGAAGCGCTTCACATATGCCGCAATTCGGATAAGCCTAATCCAGGAAGGCACTAGCTGAAACAACAGCAGGTTTATTGGGTTATCATGATTTACCACTAAAGTAAATTTATATGATTTGAGCTCTGGGATATCGTGGATTAAGGGTCAATCAATTGATAATAGCCATTCAGTGGGAGGCAATGGTAGCCTATGAGGTCCATGCCACAAACGGTTATGAGAATTAAGTAGCTGAGGGAGTATGCCACGCGAAGCACAGTCTTCTGGGTTGTGTGTAGAGGGCACATACTTTCAGAATTGAGGGGCGACACATTCATGAATCTGGGCAATACGATTCTCTACAAAGGTTTTTAGTTTATAGGAGGGTGTTCTGATCCAAGATAGGGTCACACTTGAATCAGACCACGCATGAGTAGACGAAACTGTTACATATTGCATTAAGAAAATGTGACAATAATGAAGCAATTTTGCCAGTAATTGAGCACCCCAGAGTTCTAGCCTGGACAGAGAAATTTTCTTCAAGGGAGCAACTCGTGACTTAGCGATGATGAGGCTCACAGTCACATATCCTTTGGTGTCCAGAGCTCGCAAATCGACAACCACTGCATAGGCTTCTTCCGAAGCATAAGCGAAACCATGCATCTCAACTTGTGTCACATCCGGGCAAACAAAGTGTGCAAGTTGAAGAGATTGCACCTCAGGTAGACCATCCACGAATAACTATCATCTCTTTGCAAGATGTGGGGATAAGGGATCATCCCAACCTAACCCTTCAGTCCAAAGAAGCTGAATTAATATCTTATCCCACACAACCATGGGGTAGAGCCAGCTCATCGGGTTATAAATACCAACAATTTGAGACAACACAAAGCATTTGGTAGCTTTACCCTGATTGATAGTCAAGTTGTATGAAAAGGTATCAACCTCAGGGTTTCACTGACACCCAAGAATGTTTACCACAGACCCACCTGTAAGCTCTACAGCTTTAGGTTGTTCACAATGAGTGATGAGTACAGAGTCCAACACATGTGAATGATTACTACACCACTTCCGAAGTTCGAATCCTCCACAGCGCAGTAGGTCCACTAACTGGTCCTGTAGCAGAGTAGCTTCTTCGAGTGTTGATGCTCCAGTTACAATATCATCCACAAAGATATGATGTAAAAGGACATTTGCCGCAAGTAGATAGCAACGTCCCTCGTCAACAGCCAGCTGTTGGAGGGTGCGAATTGCTAAAAAGAGTGTGGGAGACAGACCATAAGCAACCGTATTTAAATGATACACATATGTGGGTAGCGTAGGATATTGCCGCCATTGGATGAGTTGGAATGGACAATCATTTTCGTGGATCATAATTTGTCTGTACATCTGCTTGATGTCACACGAGAATACATTTCCACAAAGACGATATCGCAGAATAACATCGGTAATGCTCATCTGAAGTTCGGGACCAGAAAGAAGGCAACATTCAATGATACTCCATTATCAGTTTTCGAACTACCATCAAAAACAACTTTGAGTTTGGTTGTGGAGGTTGATGACTTCAGAACACCATGATGGGGTATAAAACACTCAGTGACCGATGAACCTGTTTCATGCACAGTTTGTGGGGCATTTCATATGGTACCATGTGACCTGAGTCCATGTAGTTAGTCATGAATTCAGTGTGAAGTTCCTTGAGACCTGGTTGAAGTGCTAACTTCCGTTCAAGGGTACGGAAACGACGTTCCGCACACACCCGTAAACCTCCAATGTATGGGCCTTGTTCCTTGAATGGCAGACGTACTGTATATCTACCTGAATTGTCACGGTAATGCGTATTCAGGAAATGATTTTCACAATAATCATCATCTGGTTGTTTAGTACTAACAGATGGTGGTTTCTTGATTTCCAAAAATCTTTCAATGCAGTATCGAGAGGATCATTCATACCAACAAACACTGATACCAACTCTGATCTTTAATCCGGAAGATTGGGAGAAGCCTCTTGACATTCTCCAAGAATAAACCATCCTAGCTTTGACTCCAACACAACTGGCAAATGCTTGCCAATTTACAAATGTCCACTCAGACTAATTTCAGCATATATATCAGCACCTAACAAGATGTCAATCTGTGCTGGTTTGTTAAAAAATGGATCAGCCAAGGGAATAGAACCTAACCTTGTCTTAACACATGGATCCAAGGATGACCGAGGCAAAGGGTTTGTGATTTTGGAAACAACCAAAAAAGAATGTTGAAGGCTACATGATGGGTCCAAGGCTGATTGAATTTTGCAAGTTAAAGAGCCCTTGAGGCGCACACTGTTGTTTGAAAGGTAAATAACATTCTCAGAAATCTTGTTGCAAGGAAGGACTAGAAGCTGAGCTGCTGTCTGAGATATAAGTGATGCTTGTGCAGCACTATAAAGTAGGCATCGCTTTATGTGTGGCTTGCCATCAGCACCGTACACCTTAACCAAAGCAGTAGCCAACAATACCGAGGTTTTATACTTATGCGTAGACACACCATCAAACTAATAATCTTACTAGTATCAGATATTTGTGAATCACCAGGTGCGTTATTAGGGTCGTGATTTGGGTGCAGCATGGTTTGATGTCGGCGTTAACACTTTATGCAGGTACTGGTGGAAGAGCAAGATGCCAACCTGTGGGAAGTGCCTAATCAATTGAGACAGAGTCTCTTGTCCCTCACAACAGCATCCCTGTCTGACGGAGTGGCTTGAACAAAGTCTGGACATGAATATACAGAATGAGTTGTTTGTTGACACATTATACAAGGTTTCCTGAAATTTAATTCAGAGTTTGACATAAAAACAGTCCATTGATACTGTGTATCTGTATTTGTCAATTTTGAGGTGTTTGAAGAAGTCCTTTCAGTTTTTGTGGTAACGAACTTTGTTCCCACATCTTGGGCACTATCAATTGTAGACGCTTCAGACTGTACAAATTCCACCAGCTCAGAAACTTTTGGGAGGACGTCCTGGGCTTGGAACCGAGATTTCTCAAAACCGTAGACACAATCCTTTATCCAATTTTTTCCCACAAAATAGTTGACAGGACAGGGCTATTTTCAGTGATTTTGTAACAAAATGCTACCAGTGCCCTCGAATTCTCATTGAAGGTATGGAAAAATCTGTGTTTTGACTTATGATTGAAGGAGCTTGCAGCACCCAACTCAAGGATCCTATTTATATAAAAAGTGGTAAGCTTTCTTTTATTCTGATATTGTGAAAACAACAATCCCCATACAATATTATAATTTTCACTAGTAATTGGTAGGTTCTGGACTAAATGGGCAGCATCATCTTTCAAACTGCTAACAAGATCAGAAATTTTTATACGACAGATAAGGCATGGCTATCATGTATTGTTGCTTGATACAACTGGGAGAATGTAGGCCAGTCTTCCCATTGGCCTGTGAATGTGGGGAGATTTAATCTGGGCAACTGAAGGTTCATAATTGAAACATAAGCAGTGGGTTGACATTGATAATGTTCTGTGAGGACAGAACTGAGTGCAGACCTTATATCAGAAACTATTAACAAACAGTTGTTTTGCTTTTTGAAAAACAAGGATTCATCAAAATCGTCTGGTAGGGGCTCATTCAGCAGAAATTGAACACTATCAACATGATTCAGCTGCTCAAGAAATAATCTAAGCTAATTTAACTTACCAACAGTAAGTTGTTCTATGCCCACATCTGTCAACGAATTAACTCTGTCCTGAATGTGTTTCGGTTTCGATTCATGAAACTTATGTTGCAACAAAATAACCTTGAAACTCATTTTCCGCTATAAATAAACCATAGACAAGATATCGCCGAAATGCACAATTCAAATAAAGTTTAGCCTACATGTAGTAACAAACACTATTATTCAGTGACAAAAAACGCCCAAGAGAACATAATACGAATCAAATGGAGTAAACAAAGTGACAATGTAGACCTATGCCTATCAGATCCGTAAATAAAGACAAGAGAACACTCAAAATCGAAACAAACAACTAAAACATAATATATCCACACAATTAATTAATCTCCCACGTAGATGACGAGACATGACAATCCATTTGAATCCATTTCTCCCGCCGACGCCGATCGAAGACGTTCGTCAAAACAGTTTGTTAACACAACCCATGAACGTTGTGAAAATGTTTGAGACAAACACTTAGCCGAGAGTTCCACACGCACTTTGTCGCTAAATAACATGACGTACGAGGTTGTCCGGCCCGTTAAAGGAACAAAATGTTCTGCTAAAAAAAAAATAAAAATAAATAAATAAATAACACACCGGAGGACCGAGACAAGTCAGACAACTTTCCGAGAAGCCAACTTTATTCACACTGTTTGTACACAAGATGCCGGAACTATTTGTTGAATTAATGCACGTCCGGCGAGCATACAAGAATTCATCAACCAGGTGCTTAAAAACAACATAATTTATGCTTTGTTGCAACCTCGCAGTATACATTTCTGATTTTGTACTATACGAGATTACATATTTTCCGTTGGAGGCCATAGTGTCAAACTTTAAATAATATACAACATATTTTGAATCATAGTAAGAAGTAATTTACGAATTTTCCATTGTTTACAGTATGAAATATGATACACATTAGAGATAATTTGTTTCCGATGAATATATGCAAATCATAATAATTAAGACAGTAATTTTACAATTATTTGCATCAATTGCAACGCGTGGGCAGTTTATTTCTTACAGTTAAGATTTCTGATACGTCTCCTCGTCCTAAACCGTAACATTTTCTTTGCTACAATGAAGTACATGAGCCAGGTCCAAATTCATGATAGTCCCCACGATTTACCACATGATCACTTTAAAAAACCTAAAAAGTTAAGAATATGATCTTTAAAAGAACTGTGCAATGGGAGTGCATGACTGGATTCAGTTTCTTGGACGTACTCCATTGCACTCGTGTTCCTTAACCCTGTGTGTCTACCTGATGACGGGAACAGATTCCAGTTCCCGAAACGTCGTAACACTGTCTGTCTGGAAAACTGCTGTGTCTTGTTTCGTCTCTTCGTTGTGTCGTTTGTCTTTTCTGTATATGTCTGTTATCTGTTGCGTTTTGTCTCGTCTATTTGTTGTGTCTTTTTGTTATTTTTCTGTTCGTGTCTGATATTTGCTGTGTTTTTGTTTTCATCTCATCGTTGTGTCACATGTTACTTGTTTTTTATTTTATTTGTTATTATTTTCATTTATTATCTGTTTGTTCCTTGTTTCTATTTGACCCGATTCCATTTTGGAATTTCTTATTGTGTATGTATCTTGCTGACTAAAGCATACTCTGCTTATTTTATGTATTTTTTTATTTGTTTAGTTTTCTTTGACAGTCTTTCAATTTGCAATGGAGTACGTCCAAGAAACTGAATCCATTCAAAGTTAAGAATTTCGAGTTAAAATATTGATTGACGAAGTGGCTAAACGTAACTTTGTGCGTCGTAAGTCTGGAAAAATGTATTTTAATTTGTACAGAAACTTTAAAGGCGAAAATTATTTAAGCGTTTAATGTAACCGACTGTTTTCAGATACTAAAGATAGAAGACGTGCTAAAAGCATATTTCCTAAGTGAAGGCAATTAGTGGAGATGTAAGCATCATTTGAATGTTGTTGATTTTGTAAATATATACACACTCCGTTGTTTGACACTTTATCATTACTAGACCTTATTACTGATATGGTGGAAGCAAACATTACTAAGAAATATCTTCGCTGTAAATTATACGCATATACGTGCATGAATATCCAGCCAGAAACGGTTTAGTTTTGTTTAATATGTATTTTGAAAATTTTAAAAATATTAGTCACGCCTGTGTTGCGGAGGGAAACGTTCATGTTTGCTATGTGCCGTGCAATGCACACAAAATACGTATTTAAATTATGTGATACATTTATTCATTAAAATATAGAGTAAATCTATTTCTAGCATACTGATACAGCTATTGTGACAGACTGACGCATACAATTTCTAATTGTCAAAACGAAACTAAATTTGTCGTGCAAAAGTGCGCGAAATGATGAATAAATTGTATTCAGTGATTATTTTTAAATAGCAGTTTTTATGAATTGTCTGAATGCATTTCGCTGTGTTTCCAGAACACCTTTTTCTACGTAGAATTACGTTGCCATTAAAATTCCAAATTGTTAGATCAATTGTAATATAGGTCGTTCGGGATATAGTGAACAGTAAAAATTTAACCTTTGAAATTTTTCTACACATAATTGAACATTAACTAGAGTGCCTTCACTGCTGGTTATCAGCGAAATTAAGCAATAAAGTTTTCTGTATTTTTCTTTTTAAATAGAACATTATTGAAACAAAATCAATCGAAATAAATATAATTGCCTTTTTATATAATTAATAAACTTTTTTTATCAAACTATATAGGTTCCTACCGACTGCACAATTTATCTTACACACGCAATCATCAAGTGACGTGTCCAGAGAGGTTAGACATGTCCCGTCGTTAGTCGTTACCCACGCAAAGATACGAATTGACTGAAAATATAACTTTAGCAGGGTTTTTTAGTGCTCACTTTATTCTGAACTACCTATAGCATAGTTTGTTGCATGTGTTTATAAGACGCATTGAACAGTGAATTTTTTGTGATTTTCCATGTCAATTTCTTTACTTTTCTTTTCTTGACATAATGGAATAAAAGTGTACGTGTGTATTCTAATTAAATGTGGTGTGACGTTCACACTGAATTTTTTTTAAGCGCGATAAATTTATATTATTAGCCTGTAAATCAACGATAGTTTTTGGACGAATTGTTTTTACTTTCTAAATCTTACAATGAAAATATATTGAAAACCTGTTGTCTGAGGCTAACGACACATTTGTAGCCTACTTTCCGTAACAAAAAGTAGGCTCATGAGATCACCTATCAGTCTGTGTGTGTGTGTGTGTGTGTGTGTGTGTGTGTGTGTAGTGTGTCTCCCTTAAAAACCTCTGAACCTTAGTTGACCGCATTTCTTCAACTTTCGTACACGTATGGTTCTTTGTAATCTGACTTGACTTTTTATATCTCGTTTACGCCGTGTTCATATTTTCAAAATGGCGTCCATTAAATATTTTTAGTTCAAATTACATAGCTGAGGAACCGCACATTAGAATTTCATCAAATTTGATACACATATACAGGATGATCAAAATGTCACGCAACTCATGGTATCTGAAGTCCATGTATTACACAACTCATCCATACACTTCGGATGAGCTTCAGACAAACACTCAGCGTAGTGTGGAGAACATATCATGTGCAGCACTCCAGAACGTCTTTCGGAACATGATCAGAAGGGCGCACAAGAGTGAAAAAGTGAATAGTGGTCAATTTCAACATCTCCTGTAGTGCCACAGTGGGTTGCATGACTTTTTGATCATCCTGTAGTACATACAAAGTTGATTTAACTTTTGTGAAATTCGTTCATCTTGAGCGCATATTTTCAAAATGGCGGCCATTTTATGTCTATCTTAGTATCACATATCTTAGGAAATGTTTTTCAGAATATCACGAAACTTGGTACTCATACTCTACATGCAAAGATAATTTTACTTCTGCGTATTTCGTTAATATTGAGAGGAATGGTTGTTTTTCTATCATTTAGAGAAGAAACAGCGAACCACGGTTTACATGTGTTATTTATTCTTTACCAAAATACACTATAACCTCTTTTATAAAATGATAATCATCCCATACATAGGCACAAACTAATCCCGCTTTGTGGTTTACTACAATGCAGAAACATAGAGCTTACATTTACGTAATTTTTATAGAATTAAAAATCTTTTAGGTTAAGTTATGTGTAGGCTTACATGAATAATGTTTAAATATATGTCTTCATAATCTTTTATTGAATTTGTTGTCTGAAACAGACCTAAATATCTCGTCCATTCCAAATATAATTAGAGCTTCACTTTAAATTCCATGGAGCTTACATAATGTTACTTAATGTGTAACGAAACAGCCCTATTGACAAGACATTAAAAAAAAAACTGTACGCCTACTTTGAATCGTAATATTTTGATGCATTCAATATTTGTATAGTGTGACGTCTCAGCTGTCCTCTATTTAGTGTTTGTGGCTGTAAGTTAGTTGTCTTAGTTTTTATTTTATAAATATGATTGGTTACAAGAGAATAGTAACGTAAATTATGCTCTTACAACGTGGTTTGGTGTAACTTGTAACCTGTACCAAAATGAAGTTATGACATTTGATTTCGAATAAAATAAATATGGTACGGCACGTTACATGAATTGAAAAATAAAAATGCATAAAATCGGCAAGGTGCTGGAACCGTCATCTACATAAAGCAGAGGAATAGTTTAGTCTGTGTCATTGCATCGACCACTGTTGAAGCAGCCGGGTGCGTGGCAACGAAACATGACATTTGACTAGTTAATAAGGAAAATATTTAACACTTTTATGCGATATTATTTCAAAGGTATTTCACTTATATTAGGATCTTATTTGCTCGTATTTCAATAAACAAAACACGCAACTTAAATAACCCTAAATTTAACCACTTATTATTCCACTAACAATCACATAGTAAGGAATTGTCCACCAACAATATGGCAACGCACATAGTATTTAACTGCAGAAGACTTCAGTAACGTGTAAGGAAACAGCAGTACATTATTATTATAAATTTGATCATTTAAGGGTAGAAAAATTGTATTCTGGGACTTTAAATAAGGTTGATTAAGTGTGTCTCAGTTCTGCCTGTCTTCTTTTTAAATGTTTTGCTGCATGTTGTCCTGTCAGTGTGTGTTGTACGTGTCTAGTCCTTTGTTTTGTATGTCTGTATTCATTTGTATGTCCTTTGTTAATTGTTTATCCTGTGTTTCTGTATTTGTTTTCTGTATTTGTATCTGTCGTTTGTTTAGTGTCATCCTGTTATTGGTCGAAAGACTGTTGGATTGCACTTTAAACATAATAACTAAATAAATAAAATATTAAAATTATGATTCTTGTATTGCACGAAGCAGCGATGGTCTATGTTGTTAAAGTGTTCAGTAAACCAGGGGTCTGCGGTTCGAATCCCGTCAAGTCAGTAAGAAATTTTCAGGTACAGATAATTATCAAATCTGAATCTTGCGTTATCATGAAATATGCAATTAATGTGCAATGTCAGTAAAAGTTGCACACTCTTCAGAAAAAAAATGTTTGTAATTAAAATATTACTGTGCAGTAGTAGCGTAAAATACCTTAAGTAGGGCCTACTCGGTTTTTACACCGAACGTAGATGTAATATTACTGTACAGTAGTACTGTAAAATTACCTGAAGTACTGGGTTTTTAAACCGAATGTAGATGTAATATTACTGTGCAGTGGTAGTGTAAAATTACCTGAAGTACAGGGTTTTTACACCGAATGTAGGTGAAATATTACTGTGCAGTAGTAGTGTAAAATTACCTGAAGTACTGGGTTTTTACACCGAATGTAGATGTAATATTATTGTGCAGTATTAGTGAAAAATTACCTGCAGTACTGGGATTTTACACCGAATGTAGATGTAGTATTACTGTGCAGTAGTAGTGTAAAATTACCTGAAGTACTGGATTTTTTACACCGAATATAGATGTAATATTACTGTGCAATAGTAGTGTAAAATTACCTGAAGTACTGGGTTTTTACACCGAATGTAGATGTAATATTACTGTGCAGTGGTAGTGTAAAATTACCTGAAGTACTGGGTTTTTACACCGAATGTAGATGTAATATTACTGTGCAGTAGTAGTGTAAAATTACCCTGAAGTACTGGGTTTTTACACCGAATGTAGATGTAATATTACTGTGCAGTAGTAGTCTAAATAACCTGAAGTACTGGCTTTTTACACCGAATGTAGATGTAATATTACTGTGAAGTAGTAGTGTAAAATTACCTGAAGTACTGGGTTTTTACACCGAATATAGATGTAATATTACAGTGTAATAGTAGTGTAAAATTACCTGAAGTACTGGGTTTTTACACCGAATGTAGATGTAATATTACTGTGCAGTAGTAGTGTAAAATTACCTGAAGTACTGGGTTATTACACCGAATGTAGATGTAGTATTACTGTGCAGTAGTAGTGTAAAATTACCTGAAGTACTGGGTTTTTACACCGAATGTAGATGTAATATTACTGTGCAGTAGTAGTGTAAAATTACCTGAAGTAGGCCTACTGGCTTTTTACACCGAATGTAGATGTAATATTACTGTGCAGTAGTAGTGTAAAATTACCTGAATTACTGGCTTTTTACACCGAATGCAGATGTTATAATACTGTGCAATAGTAGTGTAAAATTACCTGAAGTACTGGGTTTTTACACCGAATGTAGATGTAATATAACTGTGCAGTGGTAGTGTAAAATTACCTGAAGTACTGGGTTTTTACACCGAATGTAGATGTAATATTACTGTGCAGTAGTAGTGTAAAATTACCCTGAAATATTGGGTTTTTACACTGAATGTAGATGTAATAATACTGTGCAGTAGTAGTCTAAATAACCTGAAGTACTGGCTTTTTACACCGAATGTAGATGTAATATTACTGTGAAGTAGTAGTGTAAAATTACCTGAAGTACTGGGTTTTTACACCGAATGTAGATGTAATATTACAGTGTAATAGTAGTGTAAAATTACCTGAAGTACTGGGTTTTTACACCGAATGTAGATGTAGTATTACTGTGCAGTAGTAGTGTAAAATTACCTGAAGTACTGGGTTTTTACACCGAATGTAGATGAAATATTACTGTGCAGTAGTAGTGTAAAATTACCCGAAGTTCTGGCTTTTTACACCGAATGTAGATGTAATATTACTGTGAAGTAGTAGTGTAAAATTACCTTAAGTACTGGGTTTTTACACCGAATATAGATGTAATTTTACAGTGTAATAGTAGTGTAAAATTACCTGAAGTACTGGGTTTTTACACCGAATGTAGATGTAGTATTACTGTGCAGTAGTAGTGTAAAATTACCTGAAGTACTGGGTTTTTACACCGAATGTAGATGAAATATTACTGTGCAGTAGTAGTGTAAAATTACCTGAAGTACTGGGTTTTTACACCGAATGTAGATGTAGTATTACTGTGCAGTAGTAGTGTAAAATTACCTGAAGTACTGGGTTTTTACACCGAATGTAGATGTAATATTACTGTGCAGTAGTAGTGTAAAATTATCTGAAGTATTGGGTTTTTACACCGCATGTAGATGTAATATTACTGTGCAGTAGTAGTGTAAAATTACCTGAAGTACTGGCTTTTTACACCGAATGTAGATGTAATATTACTGTGCAGTAGTAGTGTAAAATTACCAGAAGTAGGCCTACTGGCTTTTTATACCGAATGTAGATGTAATATTACTGTGCAGTAGTAGTGTAAAATTACCTGAATTACTGGCTTTTTACACCGAATGCAGATGTAATATTAATCTTCAATAGTAGTGTAAAATTACCTGAATTACTGGCTTTTTACACCGAATGTAGATGTAATATTACTGTGCAATAGTAGTGTAAAATTACCTGAATTACTGGGTTTTTACGCCGAATGTAGATGTAATATTACTGTGCAGTAGTAGTGTAAAATTACCTGAAGTACTGGGTTTTTACACCGAATGTAAATGTAGTATTACTGTGCAGTAGTAGTGTAAAATTACCTGAAGTACTGGGTTATTACACCGAATGTAGATGTAGTATTACTGTGCAGTAGTAGTGTAAAATTACCTGAAGTACTTGGTTTTTACACCGAATGTAGATGTTATATTACTGTGCAGTAGTAGTGTAAAATTACCTGAAGTACTGGGTTTTTACACCGAATGTAGATGTAGTATTACTGTGCAGTAGTAGTGTAAAATTACCTGAAGTACTGGGTTTTTACACCGAATGTAGATGTAATATTACTGTGCAGTAGTAGTGTAAAATTACCTGAAGTATTGGGTTTTTACACCGCATGTAGATGTAATATTACTGTGCAGTAGTAGTGTAAAATTACCTGAAGTACTGGGTTTTTACACCGAATGTAGATGTAATATTACTGTGCAGTAGTAGTGTAAAATTACCTGAAGTAGGCCTACTGGCTTTTTATACCGAATGTAGATGTAATATTACTGTGCAGTAGTAGTGTAAAATTACCTGAATTACTGGCTTTTTACACCGAATGTAGATGTAATATTACTGTGCAATAGTGGTGTAAAATTACCTGAAGTACTGGGTTTTTACACCGAATGTAGATGTAATAATACTGTGCAGTAGTAGTGTAAAATTACCCTGAAGTACTGGGTTTTTACACCGAATGTAGATGTAATATAACTGTGCAGTAGTAGTCTAAATAACTTGAAGTACTGGCTTTTTACACCGAATGTAGATGTAGTATTACTGTGCAGTAGTAGTGTAAAATTACCCTGAAGTACTGGGTTTTTACACCGAATGTAGATGTAATATTACTGTGCAGTGGTAGTGTAACATTACCTGAATTACTGGCTTTTTACACCGAATGTAGATGTAATATTACTGTGCAATAGTAGTGTAAAAATACCTGAAGTACTGGGTTTTTACACCGAAAGTAGATGTAATATTACTGTGCAGTAGTAGTGTAAAATTACCTGAGGTACTGGGTTTTTACACCGAATGTAGATGTAATATTACGGTTTTAGTGAAAGCACAATAACCTGGACATCTACACTAGTACATTCTCATAACCTGCTTCCAGCAATGAGATAAGACAAAAAATAGTACAATAACAATTTTCAACTCGCTGACTTTACTGTCAGTTGTGATGGCTCGCTTTACTGGATATCTGGTGTGCAACGTATACGCACACTTTTTATACAATTTCTCACAAGCGCGCAAAAACGCGCAGCTGACATTTTGTACACTGTTTACCTAGATCCAGGTAGAAGCAACTGTCCACCTGTGTTCGCGCCTTTTCCTAGATCCAGGTAGAAGCAACTGTCCACCTGTGTTCGCGCCTTTTGTATTTAAGGACTAACGAAAAATAAGCATAGAAACATTCAATAATTTAAAAAGCCGCAATAAAGTTAAAAAATTAATAACAAATTGTTTTGAAACTATGGTTTTGAAGTTGAAGATAAACTTTTTCAGAAAAAAAAATACGAATTGTTGAATCTCAACTCTGAAACCAAAACATTTCATACTGAATTTGTGTATTTTATTGCAAAAAAACAAGGAACAAAATTATATCACACATATGCTAGTTTAAGACTTCTTGGGTACACAAATAATGAACCGAATTAATTAAAATTTGGTAGAGTTGTGAAGTACATAAAGGACAGTAAAATAAGCCTATTTTGAACCTCCTACAAAAATCTGGATTTTCGGAATTTTGGCGCGTAAAAAGCCATTCGGGACCACTGTGCGGCGCTGTTTAGATAACAAGTTAGTGTTGTTGTGTTGTAGCCCCTGGCATAGCAAGTAATAACAAAAATAACAGTTCTGTCCATGTAGATGATTGTTTTAACTGCGTGAGTATGCATGAAGAGCGGACCAAGTTTGTGGCAGTTGGCACGTTAGCGGCCGGAAAAGGATTTGGGGGGGGGGGGATGTCACTTTCTGTAATTTGCCCGTTTTTCCCTTAAGTGATGGTTCTAGTTATCAAACTAATTCCACAAACGAGCCACAAAAAACCTATTGAAAATTATGTATGTCTGTTTTAGTTAAAGATGAAATAATTTTTAATTTAATGATTGCCAGATAAAGGTAGTAGAGAGTATTAAAACTACCTTCTGTTATAACATTTAGGAAACGTGTAATACTCTACTATAATATTTAACATTAAGTGTAACACGTAAATAAAATACAATATTAATAAAATTGATTTAAACGATTTTATTTATAATTTATATTTGCGTGCATGTACTGAATATTTTTATTATTGTAACATGTAACGTTCCGTTACCTACTGAAATTCAAAATAATGATTTTCAGTGGACAAGACTCCTGCAGGTAGTTCAACAGCGTGTTTGCAAAATTGTTCACCAAAACCATTTTTTTTTTTTTTTTTAGATCAGAGTTGAAACCATCTTTGTAATGATGATTTTAACGTATGAAATATGCATAAATAATACCGTTTTGTATCTTGTAATTTAAAATTTTCTCGGCTAAACACCCCCCCCCCCCGTCTTATTAGTGAGATCGAGTGTTCCTCAACAACTATATCAATTACAGTACCCCTTCCCCAAAAATTATGAACTTGCGAGCCAATGCCTGTGAAGATGAGCATGCCAGTCTAGTGACTGAGATTCAAGTTAGGTATGAATGGTGAGACCGGCAAGTATTATTCTTTGAACATTAGTTTGTTGCACATAATTTACTTCGATGTCATATATTATATTTGTTGAACACTAGTTCGTTAAACAGCCGGTCTAAAGAAACACACACACACACACACACACACACATATATATATACATATATACACTATAATCGGCATAGTGAAATTAAGATTGTATGATTTTTTCAGGTCGCCTTAATTACAAGA
The DNA here is from genome assembly GCA_003012365.1 of Medauroidea extradentata. Classification (NCBI taxonomy): domain Eukaryota; kingdom Metazoa; phylum Arthropoda; class Insecta; order Phasmatodea; family Phasmatidae; genus Medauroidea; species Medauroidea extradentata. The sequence goes on from PNEQ01111350.1 coordinate 33,053, forward strand.
TATAAAGTTGTAAAGGAAAAAAAGGGGGTGGAGCAACATCCTAAGACAGCGTGCTACTTTGAAACACGCTCAGAACCGGCATTGGTACTGTATGCATGTCACACATCGCCACTGACATATTTGTAGGGGTTTACTAAGAAAACTGAAGATATTTGCCGCTAGCACAGAGACCAGTAGGACGTACTGGTTACGACGACCACATGTAATGGACATAATATTATCACATAACGATGAAACTGTCGCATTCACCTAGATGGTGTTAAACGCTATATTTGTACGTTTAGAAGGTATTGTTTCAACACGTTTGCGTTCAGGTCTGTGTAACGCTAAACAATCTACAACATCAGATCTTTCTTGTTCGATTTCTTTTTCACACTCTGCAAATACACAATTTTCCAACTGTATTTCAAGGGTCATTATGCTGGGTTGCAATACATAATTATATACTTTCTCCACAAGTATTAACCTCCCGAATATTTTCAGGCGTGTTTCTGAACAGCGTGCACGTAATGCAATAAGTTATTATTTTATACAAAATATTGTACTTGTCAAAATATGTGTGAAGAGAAGGTGCAATGTGTACTTGACAAGAGCCAATGTAGCTAGTATCAGTGAGGTAGGAAGAATGGTAGATTATGACGTACCTGCGTGGTAATAAGCACAGCTCTTCACAACTACGTAATGACAAGCTCGGCAGCACTCTTATATCAGTTCCCTGGTCACGTACATACTTCCTCGCCATACGCTCTTCTTACATATCAAGGACATTGTGTACTTTGTTTATAACCTTCACGGCACGTCTTCTCTCTCTACTCTTCTCCGCTGACATAACTTTCTCTTTTCTCTCCTGCATTCTCCACTACTTCCATAATGCAACTTCTCCCAGCGTCATTCTGTCTATACTACATATTATATTATGTAACTTTTGATGCATTTTAAACCTCTTTCTACGTTATACTTGCATTAATAACAGGCCTGAACTATTTCCTCACTAAATTATTTGTAATAAGAATAGTTTTAAAAATGTAGTTTATGTTGCTTTACGCACCATCGAATAGCCGTCTCACATTCATTTAAGAATTTAATATTTCGACCGACAGTGGATGCATTCCTACAAATTATTAAACCGAGTGCCCACATAACTTATATTACTAAAGATATTTCTAACAGAGTATAATAGTGAAAGTTTCCTATCCAGCTTGTAAACAATCGTTTATGAAACTGTCCTCCAGGTTATTGATACTACGAAGTGTGTAAGCACTTGGTTTGATATACATAATTTCAAATAACGGCATAATATGACATGAGTATACAGTGAAGCGATACAAGTAGTTGGACGAACACAGCAGAAAGTACAAGCTGGGTTCTTGGTTACTAGTTTGTATATCGGCGCGGAGTGAAGACGCCAATAGTCACAGTGAATGGCCTGATATAATATGTTGTCTGAATAACGTGGTAAATGTAGAAACGTATGATTACTTAAAATAGTTGAATATTATTGCATGAGATATATACATCGTTGTCATTTCATCATGTAGCTGTTTGTGGAGAGAAATAATGAAATTTTGTAACATATGTCAATATTTATAACGCTTGGTGTAAGCTGTAGATAATCAGAATGTTTTTGACATGCTTATGCCATTTATATAAGTGTCATTAAATCAGCTGGAAAGAATTTTTTTATACCTGAATCTCTGAGTTCGGTCAATCGAATATCCTTAGGCAGAGTCCGTGGAGCACCTTACCCCGTGGGTCCTTACCTCCTGAGAAAGTAAATTTCCAAATTTAGGCCTACTTTGCATTTGCTATATTTATTGGTTTGTGCTTGCATTAAATATTTAGTTTACACATCACCTTAATGTAAGGAGACAGTGGGTAAGCAGAGAAACTCTCCGCATTGCCACACTTCCTCTTCTGCTGGGGTTCCACAAACGAGTTGAGTAAATAATCTCAGAGCTTTGCGTGTCTTAAAATATATTTTTTATGTAAAGAAAAACGTAGTTGTTATAAAACTTTAAACTATTTGATCACACGTATTTAATGAACAGTTTAATACATAGATTTATTTTACACTTGTTTGTTTTGCTCTGTTGTAGATACGTAGCATTTTCACGGATTTTTATTTCTGTTGAATTTTCCTTCCGTATTTTGTTTTATTTTTGTCCCTAAAAGCACAACCATTAACAGCAGCAGCACTACAATGTTAGGGTATATTGTGAGATTTTTGTGTACAACTAATTTTCTATCGTAGTTTGTGTGTTCACTACGCTACCGTCAATTGGGGTGACTGAAATATCTTGAAAGATTTTTGCTTCGTTTCATTGCTGTAAATTTTTTTTGTAATTGAGACAATTTTGTGTAAAGTGTTACAGGTCTAAGGTGTAATTCCTGTATTAGTGTAATTTCACTGACTTGTGTTTTGCAAGATATTAGATTTTTTAGTCTGTCAAAGTCACCCCTGCATTTTGGTGCCTGTCACTTTGCCTAATGTGGGGTTTTTCAACTTTGTAGCCGTCTGAGTGCCTACAGTTTTAATTTCGATACTTTATGTGAAACGCAGGATAAGAATTTCATTAATATCAACGACAATTTATTTAAACGTCATTTAGGTGAAGACAAGCTACATGTTAGAAAACAATAACTTACACAACAAAACACTTAGTGGTTGGAATATAAAAAAACTTATGGGTTTAAAGTGTTTTAAGGCCCATAATATAAACGTGTTTAACATTTGACAGTACTTTTCTTCAGAATTTATTTAACTATTGTTAACAATATAGTCTTTGATCATCTACAACTAAAGTAATTGAACGAGTAGTCTAGATAAAATATGTATCATCTTCACTTTTCATCTACAATTCATAGTCATAAGATTTGCCTCATTTAGGACATGTGCAGTAGAAGGCTTTACTGTTCTCATTACAAAACCTAGTGCTTTACACTGGGTATATTAATATCCAGTCTGTCTTCCCTATATTAGATAGAAACTTGTTTTACAGATACCACACTTTTGTTTAAATTTTTATGGAGATGGACCCCAAACTTGAAATCAACAGTCCTTTTTGCAACCATAACTGAAGGTAGCACACAAACAGCCGTAGATAGCATCTTTATAGGTAATCACTCAACCACATCCAGTCAGTGTCTGCCTGTAATAAATGGGCTGTCTGACCATCATGCACAAGTTTTAGAAATCTCTCAGTTAAATGTAAGCACGAAGAAAACCTACTATAAAACCATTAGACAGTTCTCAGGTGAAAATACCACTACATTTAAATCTGCTCTTAACAGTGAAAAATGGTCACAAATGTACTATTCTACAAACGTAAATAACAAATTTAACTCGTTTTTTAGTTCCATTCTCCTGCATTATGAAAACAGCTTCCCCTCTAAACAAGTTCGTATAAAAATGAGGCAAGGAAAAATCTGTGGATGACTAAAGGATTAAAAATTTCGTGTGGTCACAAAAGAGAACTTTTCAAAGCCACTAGAATCAGTAACAATTCAGACATAGCCGATAGCTACAACAATACTGCAAAATTCTAAGAAATGTAATTAAAGAAGCGAAAAGAAAGTACTTTAGCAGTCTTATTGAAAACTCTGACAGTAAAATCAAAACTACTTGGAACATTATAAAAGAAACAGGCAAAACAACAGAGCCATTTTCAAAAATCAAACTAAGTATTGGAAACAAAACAGTTTCTGACACAAAAACAGTGACTAATGCATTCAATTCATATTACCTTAATGTTGTTGGTAATCTAATTAGCAAAACAGCTTAAAGTCATAACACGAACCACAGAGTAGTATCGCAGAAATCAGAATATCACCTTATAACATGCCCCAACACTTCGGAAAAATAATTTGAGGGAATAATAAAAAGCCTAAAATCAAAGTTATCCTGTGGCTATGATGGCTTAAGTAGTAAACTAATAAATAAAACAATTTGCCTCAGAACTCAGTACTCCATTAAGCCACATATACAATGCTGTATTAAACGACAGTGTATTCCCTGACCGACTCAAATGGGCATTGGTAACCCCACTCTTCAAGAAAGGAGAGAAAACCAATGTAGCTAACTAGAGAACAATCTCATTGCTAACCACTTTTTCAAAAATCATTGAAAAACTAATATATACTACACTTTCAACTCATTTTGAAAAATTCAAAATTTTCTCAAAATTCCAGTATGGTTTCAGAAAAAAGTCCTCTACCAATGAGGCAATATATCTGCTCATCACAAATGTCTTGAATACACTCGACAAAAATCTGCCATCAGTCGGAATTTTTTGTGACCTTACCAAAGCCTTTGAATGTGTTAGTCACGAGCTGCTTCTTCAAAAACTACAGTTTATGGTGTAAAAGGAAGAACTAATGGACTCATATACTCGTATTTATCAAATAGACAACACCAAGTCTGCATTAGGGAAGACTCAAATATCGTATATTCAAAACCAGGGAAGATAAGACATGGTGTTTCTCAAGGGTCAATTCTTGGACCTCTGTTATTCCTGGTTTACATAAATAACCTGCCTGATTGCCTAAACAATATTTCTATGCCTAACTTATTTGCAGATGATACCAATATCATAATATCGGGAAAATCAGAGGAAGAACTTAATCAACTAGCCAACACCACTTTTACAGAATTAGACACATGGTTTATAGGAAACAAATTAAACCTTAACACAGAAAAAACCAATTTCTTACAGTTTGCAACAAAAAATAGTAATCAGCCAACGATAAATGTTCATTGCGGCACTGCAGAAATCAGTAAAGCCACAGACACTAAATTTTTGGGTTTATATGTTGACTGTCAACTGAATTGGAAAACACATATCGAATATATCATTCCAAAACTGAGCACTGCATGTTTCGCTCTGCGTAACATAGCAGGTATACTAAACAAAGATTCGGTGTTGACTGTATACTTTGCATATTTTCACTCTATTATGACTTATGACATCATGTTTTGGGGTAACTCCTCTGACAGAAATAATGTTTTCCGTATGCAGAAGAGAGCTGTAAGTATAATTCACGGGAGAAAACAGACTGAATCCCGTAGACCCCTTTTTAAAAGTTCCAAAAATAATGACCTTGGCCTGTGAATATATTTACTCATTGCTGACATTTATCTCCAAAAATCAGAAGTTGTTCCATACGAATGAACACTTTCATCAACATAACATTAGAAGTAAAAACCTTTTACATATGCCTCTTGTCAACTTGACCTTACAGCAAAAAGGACCTTCATACACTGCTTGCAAGTTGTTTAACAAACTCCCCAGGCACCTGCAAGATGCATGTTTAGCCAACACAAAAATATTCAAAGAACACATTAAAGATTTCTTAATCCTTAATGCTTTTTACACAGTCGATGAGTATTTGAGTGGATCTGTGACAGTGTAGATACTTATTTAAGATATTTATTCTGGGTTAAGATTCTGTTTCTTCTCCTGCTTTTTTTTCTTTTGCATGTGGAGACTATGAAGTATGCTGACGTGAGCCTACGTGCGAGCCCGAACCGACAAGAAATGTTGAATTTTGCTCTTTTAGTGTCTAATTTTAAATGTATAACTTATGTCATTTATTCGTTTGATTGTATATTGTAAATATGACTTGTCCGATATCTTTGTGCAAAAATGTACACAAAAAAAGTTCCAAGGATGTAATAAACTAAATCTAAATCTGAAAATTCAAATGTTTTACTCCAGAGCATCCAGAAAGCGTAGGTACCGGATCGTCAACATTACTAGCTCTACCCAGTTTCTCCACCAACTTTGATTCTTTTACCAAGCTTCACTTTTTTCTTGCGAATCTACAGTTTCTTCAATTCTTATTCATATCCTCTCCTTTCTTTCAGGTGTGCAACAAGACTCTTATTAAGTCTCCTGCCCATTGTCTCTGAACTCTAAGCATCACAGTCTAAATTCAACACACCTTCCAAATCATCAGATGGGTTAAATGGGCCAAAACCACATGCTCTAAATCCAGAAATCAAGTTAATGTAATGGGATACCTCTATATTATCCCATAATCACTTCCAAAGTGCTAAAAATTGCTGTTTTATAACACGTTCCTGGAAATGTGTTTCAGTTTTCCAAGCATCTAGCATGGTCCACCACTTCTTTAATGGAGCAAATACAGCAACATCGCGGAGTTGCACGAAATATATGGCATTTGGGAGAAATGGTGTTCGGTAATTGCAGTTTTCTTCAGAAAACTGACTTGTGGAGAAAAATTGCATGCAAGGTCGTCGTCAATAACAATTTTCGGCTCAGGAACATTTTCTCTGTGTTTTTTTAATATGTTTTACCGGAAATTCCATAAAAAATCTCAAATAGGTTAATATCGAGCCATGCACTAGGAGAATCCTTAAAAACAGTACCTGAAGGGCCTCCATATCTCCAATTATCGTACATATTTTCCACCTCCACACTATCACTGGAGGCAAGATTTGCCTATCTGTGGTTTAGAATGGCTCTGGGCTCTTTCATCATGAATTAATATTTTTAGAACTAGCACTTTCTTCGAAGCAGAATGATTTTAAATGTTTGTTTCATCATTCATACCTGTAAGAATTTTCTGGGCGACAGTATCTGAGAACATTTTTGATGTCTTTAAAGAACTTGCTGATATCTTGTTTCACCTGGGCTCTGGATGGGGTGATTTTTGAGACTGTACACACTGAAATATGTTCCTTGTGATGAAATTTTCTACAATATCTGGTCAAGGATAGTTATCAGTCAATTTGTAAACACTAACACCCTTTATATCTTGATATTTTTCACCACACTATGAAAAACACATTTCTTCAGAGAAAACCTCCATTTAGAGGCTGAGGGCTGAGTGCTAGAAAGAGTCTTTTCGTTTTCACTTCCCATGTCTTACTGGCCAACTAGAGACTTATCATGCTTACCAATTTACTGGTTTATGAGTGTACTTCATGGATTTCGAAGGATTCAGATTCATGAACAATGATGTGAAAATGCAGGTAGGCTGCATGAATAAAACTATATAAAACCTTATGTTCAAGTAAGTTCTCTCCAGAAAACAAAAAAACATGGCCTCCAAAGAGAACACGGCACCAAAGTGAAAATGGCTCCCTAACTATTACATAAAGAAACTAAATGCATAGATAGTAGCAGTCTTATCACTCCGCCCACCTTGTTGACATCTGTTTATAGAACTACAATTGTTTAACATTTCCAACTGAATCAGTCATTCAGGTCTGGAAAGGCAATGGCACTAATTTAGATATAGGTATTTTCAAAGCTCTAGTCCTTGTTTTCACAACCACTGTATGCACAAGTCAATCTTCCCTAGGAAGCGTATTAGTGATTTTCCTTGCTGTCTATGCAACTTCTTCCATTAACAAAGAACATGCCTCCTGCCTGAGGATTAGGCTACTTAGACCACTATTTAGGACGATTCTGGAGTAGGAACCGATATTTATCCGACTGTCTCCGCCAAAAATTCTGAACTACTCGCTGAACTAATGGCCACTTTGCCAAATGATTGAACATCTCTCTTCACCAGCATGTGAGATGGCTAGAACGAATTTTCCGATAAAGAAATTTCCTGTGTATATATTTTGGGTCACTTGATAGAGCTGTGAGAGGTCTAGAGTTCATACATGATTCCACCATTGCCAAAACTGTGTACATTTCTTAAAAGTTTGTGTACTACCCCGCACCATTCTATGTAAATGGTGTTTCATGCTTTTCATCCATGCTTCCAAAGTCTTCTCTGTTGTGGTGCTGCAAGGGAATTGTAGTGTCAAGAAATTCCTTGTTTATCGAGAAATCTCCCAACAGATACTTGATGCTCCCTTGGTTTGATCAGTTCAAATAACTCTGTAGTTCTCTAGCAGTGCCTATAATATTTGTATTGCAACAACTATATATGTCACTACGTCTGCCAAGACTTGCAGCAAACGCATATGTGCTGCAATTAATGCAGGGGTTGACAAGTCACTCACAACTCTAAATATACAGACAAACAGTGCAATGAAATTTTTGGATTTGATGTTGTTCCTTCCCTTGCAATTTCGAAGTGTGACAGGACCTGCCTAATCTATTCCACAGTGAAGGAAAGGACGAGATGGATGTACTCGAGTTGCAAAGAGACATCCTATCAGTTGTTTTACTGATGATGCTTGTTGACAGTTACACATCATACATCTCTTAAGTACTCTTCGAATAGGATAGTATCTCTATCACACAGAAACCAGAAGTTTTTAAAATTATAACTTGCACCAATGGAAGGCTTGCATAGAGATTCACATAATGATCGTGCAGTATTATCAGCTCCATAGGTTAGCTGTGACGAGGTAGCAATATAGGCTGCTCTTGAGGGTCAGGAATATTTGCTCGGTTAAGGTAACTGCCTACCCTGAGTACACCATTTTCATTCATAAAGGCTGTCAGGATAATTATACAGTTTTTCTTAGCCAATGGCTCGCTGCCATTAAGACTCTGGATCTCTGCCTTGACGTAGTGCTACACAAATCACCCACTAAAGTCATGGGCTTTGAAGTTCTTTTGCTGACAGTTATTCAGACTGAGCGTCTCAGCTTCTGGTAATCTGCAGTTCTATCTTAATATTAAACACCATGCTGTTATGCTCTGTAATTTGGTCACAGATGACCACCTTTCCAGAAGAGAATACCAAAGAATTGCGCATGTATCTACCACTGTAGCCTACTCTTTTGCTCTTGTTTGGTCATGGGCTGATCAGAACTGGTGCCCACAGTATTTGGCCAATCATAATCATAAAACCATGGCCCGGTTATCATGGCAAGTGAGTATATATCTGTTGGATTATCACTGCTGTTCACGTGTTTTCACTGATTCGCTGGAATGAGTTCTTTGATCAGTGACTCTGTTATCAACAAATATCTTCCATTGCCTCAGTGATGAAGCCAACCAAGGTAATACAGTCTTGCAATAAAGTGCACCCTCATGCGTGTTTCTTCTCAATAGTTCACATAAACATGTTGTGTTAAGGTGACTTGTATTATGCATTTGTATTACATCTTTGAAAAGCAATACAAAATACCTACATGTTACACACACATTGGTAGGACCATACCACCCCCTCGTTTTTCTCGAAGTTGTTCACCACAATAGTGGTTGTGCAAATACTTACGATCAATGTAATCGTTCACAAAACCTTTCTTTCCGTCTGTTAGATTTAATTAATGTTATGTAAAACGTTGCTTTGTAAGGGTGGATATCTCCATTACAAGTTACTGTACGATATTTTTCGTATGTAATGTTTTCTAACCCATTTTGGATAGAGCAATTGAGCACTTCCAAACACACCGTACGCAGTATTGCCAATGCTCTCCTGGTACTCTATCGCTTCAGTCAGAGCTTCGCGAGCATTTTTCACGAAAACTATGAGCCCTAGACAGTTGCAATAAGAGGACCATTTTTATTACAAAGCTCGCATTACTCAATAAAACATAGTCAAATGTTCCACTATCCCGATGGCACAAACGTTTTGTCCACTTAGAGGGTGGCCACCCCTGTTTTTAGTTATGACTAAAGGTATCAACCAGCTTTTGATGTGGGTTTGAAGTCTATTATAACACAAATCAATGTTCAGAGTATTGTCCTTTTACATAATTATGTTTCCGATATTAAAAATAAATACTGTTTTCAAATTCGATATTCTGCAGCTCCCACAATATTACACTTAGGTACAAAGTGTCCTGCATATGTCCTACTTTATTTCCCATAAGGAATCACTTCCCTGCATTTGTACCTGTAGTTCAGGACCACTCTGTATCAAAGAGGTGCAGCAGGCCCTTCTGTTAGTTATAATGCTTTCTTAACTACAAATCATCCAAAAAGTTTTTGAAGGTGCTTATACAAGACAACAATTCTGAATTTGAAATGTCAAAGCAGGGGCGTATCCAGGGCGGTTAAGCTGAGTGTGCTGCAGTCCTCTCCCTCCTGAAATGACACACTTTTACACCCTATTATTAAATTTCTATCATTGAGTGTATATATTTGCTGTTCCCACGTGACAAATATTTATTTACAACCTACCATTGAAATGTCATTCCTTATACTATTTGTTTGTTTTTACTCATACACATGATTACACGAAAAAAATATAATTGTTGAGTTGGTACATAGTTCCTTAAATGAACACTGGTAGCTCTGCTGAGTCATGCGATAGCATCTCCCTCTCCCTCTTTATTCTATCGATAGTGGAGGTAGCTGCTAGGAAGTAATTTATTCTTACTGTCCATAGATTGCAGCGGAAGCTTCTTTGTTCTGTTTTTAAACAAAGGATTATTCTTAGAGAAATTATGGTAAACATATTTATAGTTTCGGGCTAATACAACGTCATAGCTGAGTTATGTTATCAAGTTTGGTTATTTATGTAATAATGTGAGATGGCAACAAACTTAACTCAGTTTCTGTAAGAAACCAAAATGCAGTGCTACTGAGTCTCCAGTTCCTGTTCCGAGTAAATTATCAACACAGCAGGACGATCCTCCAGCATCAGCAACAACATCGATGCGACACATAGATGTGAGATGAGATCCAAGAAGCCATTTTATTAAGGAAACATTTTCTCTTCCATTTTCTCATCCATACGACATTGTTACAAAACCGTTGAACAATAAGGAGAAAATAAATTTACTTCAAAATATGTGGAATCCTGATTCCAAATAAAGATTTTCAGCAGAAGATTGTGGCCATTTTAAACGAAAATGTTAACTTAGGTGGTTGGATTCATTTCATTGGCTTGCCATTCCAAGCTGAAATAAGAAGCACTTTGTGAGTACTTTGTACTTTTCTTAGGTTCGGAATTTGCGGGAAAAGGTTGCTACGAAATTGTGGCCCAGCTTGTCTCTAGAGTCTAGACCATCAAAAAAATTGAGGGACGCTTTAGAGACATTAAACAACGAAAAAAGTAATTAGCTGCTGAAAACATTCGTGCAGTTGTTGAGAAAAAAAAACAGGATAGTGTGGTTGTTCAAATAAGTTCCTAAGAACCAAGAAAATCTAATCGCCATAATCACAGCAGTTCGTTTGTACTATAGGCAGCAGTTGCCATTAATGCGGGGCACAATGACTCGAGTCGTATTATGCAGAACGAACCTGGCGACAATGATGGAAATTTTCGCAAACTACAGCGCAAGCAGTGGTGACAACTTATTGAGAGAACATTTACTAAATTTTGACGCCAATACGACGTACAAAAGTTCTGTGATACAAAATGCAATGATAAATATTTTGGAAGACTCATACAAGAAAAATTTTTTAGAAAGTTTCTAATTCTGGATATTTTTCTGTGCTTGCTGATGAAACCACTGATATTGCTCATGTTGAAGAGTTCTCATTGTGCACGTGTTACGTGGATGAAGAAGTGATGAAGCTTCGAGGAGATGTTCTCAACACGTGTCCCGGTAAATTATGTAAGTGGGTTGGGTTTCGCTAACATCAAACAAGTAGTTTTGAAAGATCTTGATTTTAACCGAAAAAAAAAAATTCGTGACCAAGGTTACGATGGAGGCGCAGGTCAGTTTCGTGGGATCCAGGCAGTGATAAAGGAAATATATCTCAAAGCTATATATACTCATTGTGTCTCTCATTCACTAAATATTTGCTTATCAGATGCTTCCAAATATCAGAATATATTAAATGCTTTTGGAACTTTATGTATGTATTTAACTTTAATCCTCTCTTCTGCGAAACGAACAGAAAATCTTAAAAAGTCTGATAGTCTCGGAACAAAATTGAAAAAAACTTTGTGAAACTCGCTGGGTTTTGCGCCATGAAGCTGTTTTTGTCTTTGGAGAATTTTTAGTGCCCATAGTAACTTCACTTGAAGACATAGAAAGCAAAACGATAGCAACAGAAACTTCAAGATAAGCTTCTACTTTTATTCATTCCATGTGCAATTTTTTAGTTTCTCTGTGTGTTGCAGCCAAGATACTAGGACATAGCTATAACTTGTCAGAGTACCTATAAAGTAAATCTTTAGACTTGGTGGATGCAATCAGCCAGGTGGAACGCGCTATGTAGGTGTTGATAAATGTAAGAGAAAATGCTGCGTCAAAATTTCACATCATTTACGAGGAAGCGAAGTGAATTGCAGCATCATTCAAGATAGAAGAATCTGTGCCCCGAGTTTGCGGAATCTTATGCAACCGACAAAATTTCCTTTTAGAAACTGCAGATGAATACTACAAAAAAGCAATTTTCGTTCCATATCTGGATGACCTATTAGCAATAAATGCCCGGTTTATTTCACACAAAGAAACAGTGATGTCCCAGCAATGCTAATTCAACTAGACAGCCATTTTCATGCATTGAACCAGCAGTTTCTTTCTTAGAAGATGATTTGCGCTGTTTTCATGATGTGATTGAACCAAAGTGGGAGTTATGGAAGACGAAACGGACAGCAGATAATGACAGTGCAATACCTGTTCTGCAATAGGTGGTTTTCAGTGGTACCGGAATGATTTTTATCAAGGGGGGTGCAAACAGTTACGGATTCAGCAGTGTAAGAAAAAAGAGGGGGGGGGGGATTTACTTCTTAAAAAAAAGTATACATGCATTCACCCGAAGCCAAGAGCGGGGATTCCAGGGGTCCTCCCAAGAGAAATTTTCGATTTTAGAGATGCAAAATTGAGCTTTGTTAGGAGTATACAGGAAAAATTTAATTCCGTACATAGGAAATATATATATTTTTTAATACATTATGCCTTAAAAAGTGAATTATGCTAATAAAAAATAAACTTTTAAACTTTTGGGATCTACATGCAGTTATATTTATGTTGGCTCTTGAAACACGTAAGTTGTCCTTTATATGAGTTACAAGCCTCATTTCAGAAAAAATTTGGAATATTAAACATTTTATGTGCAGACGTTACAAAATAATCACTAAAGGCAAAGTTATCACCATCTTAAATCAATTTTAAAATAGTTTGTTTCATTTTGTATTCTATTACTAGCCGACCGGTGTGGCAGGCGATTTGTACCCAGGCATTTTGTACACCGGCCCAGACATTAACAGAAAATGTCACTTGATGGCGGTGTTCAACCATCGCATGTGGGTTGATGTCGTTTCATACGTAACTGTTTCGACTGTTGTGAATGCCATCACACGTAAAAGAAGCCTCGTCGGTCCACAAAATGTTGCTAGAAAATCCAGATTCATTTGCGCTTTGAAGCAGAAACCAGCGAGCGAAATCTACTCGTGACTGAAAATCACCTGGTTGTAATGCTCGCACCTTTTCGCGAGGAAAAGGGTGTAGTAGTTGTTCATGCAGAACCCTCAACACACTTTGGTGGCTTGCATGTATTGTGCGAGCAATTCCACGTGTGCTACTTGACGGCGAATCGGCGATGCGTTCCAATTCTTCCTCCTCAAAGTTGACTGTTCTAACATTGCGTCTCACGCCGGTTTCATACCTGTTCGCTGTAAGTGTTCCAGTCTCTCGTAACCATCGGTCCACAGACGAGAACATACGATGTCCTGGACAATGTCTGTGCATACAGACGCTGAGCTTCCCTCGCGTTACCTCCAGCAACACCATACATGAGATGTATATCTACCATTTCTGCATATGTGTAACGTCTCTCCATGTTCCGCACCAACTGTGCAATGCCACCCTGGCACACCACGGTAGCGGTGCTAAGCGAACGATGCGCGCGCAACTGTGTCATATGACCAGCCTTGCAATGCAGGTTGCATACCTGGCGGGCAATAAAGTGCACCCTCCCATGTGTTTCTTCTCAATAGTTCACATAAACATATTGCGTGAATGTGACATGTATTATACATTTGTAATTACATCTTTGAAAAGCAATACAACATACCTACATGTTACACACACATTGGTAGGCCCATGCCACCCCATCGTTTTTCTCGAAGTTGTACACCACAATAGTGGCTGTGCAAATACTTACGATCAATGTAATCATTCACAATACCTTTCTTATTGTCTGTTAGGTTTAATTTTTGTTGGGTAAAACGTCGCTTTGTAAGTCACTGTACGATATTTTTTGTATGTAATGTTTTCTAACATATTTTGTATAGAGCAATTGAGCACTTCCAACCACAATGTACGCAGTATTGCCTATGCTCTCCTGGTACTCTATCGCTTCAGCCAAAGCTTCGCGAGCATTTTTCGCGAAAACTATGAGCCCTAGACAGTTGCAATAAGAGGACCATTTTTATTTCAAAGCTCGCATTACTCAATAAAACATCGTCAAATGTTCCACTATCACGATGGCACAAACGTTTAGTCCACTTAGAGGGTGGCCACGCCTGTTATTTTAGTAATGGCTGAAGGTATCAACTAGCATTTGATGTGGGTTTGAAGACTATTATAACAAAAATTAATGTTCATAGTATTGTCGTTTTACTTAATTCTGTTTCCGATATTAAAATAAATACGGTTTTCAAATTCGATATTCTGTGGCTTATTACTCCCACAATATTGCACTTAGGTACAAAGTGTCCTACATATGTCCTACTTTATTTTCCATAAGATATCACCACCCTGCGTTTGTACCTGTACTTCAGGACCAGCCTGTATAATGGATCATTTCAATGTTTTTTGCTTATCATTAAGGAAATCAGAAGTTGGGGAGCGTATTTCAAGCAGTGTAGTACAGAAAATTTTATAAAATACTTTTAAATTCGGTTATGGTTTAGAACTCTTTCTCGATTATATTGTTACAAGTTTGAGCGCACAAACTTTATAAGTGGGCAATTCCCATGAGTTCTTTGGGATAGAGGTCTAATAATTACAAATAAAAGACTTAAATTAAGTACTGGATTTAATAGCTCACAAAGCTACGAAATACACAAAACAGTAATCAACTAGAACTCTCACAACACAATTAGTTATGCACACAATTACTCCTGTGTCACAGACACGTTAATTAACATTGACAATTAAAGCACAAGAAAAGTCTATCATCAATTAATTAAACACTATAAATCACAATAAAATTCAGTCATATATCCAATCAACAGTATTTATAATAATGACAATGTACAACCTTATCAGTCCGAAGTGGTGATGGCTCACCATGTGCTGCGCAGCAGCCCGAGTGCACCGCTGTCTTCACTCATGAGGTCTCCTGTTCGACTCCCGTCGCGCACTTCCTCTTCGCCTGTCAGCTCGCCGCAGCAGTCCTCTTGTATCGCCAAACACTGCTCCGAAGGTAGCCACATGCCGCCTCACAGTAGACTTTGATGTCACCAAGATGTCTTCACCAGTCTCTCTCCACAGGCGTAGCACCTTCCTCTAGCACTACCAATAGCGAACTCTCCTCAAATGTGCCGATTCTGTGCTTTTATACTAGCCCAGACAGTCAGGTGTTCCCCGCATTACAGGGGTCTAAAAATAGACATTTCATAATGTTTCGGATGTGCTTGTAGTCACGTCGGCCGCCCTCGAAGGGTTACGACGCAGTTGGGACAGGTATCTATGACGTAGTTTCGGCGGGATTCCCAATATGAGCCACCCGGGCTTTGAATCATCGGCCACCCCTCAAGGTGTTACGAAACAGCCGCCGACCACTGGCCTCCAGGTACATGGCTCGCAACACTGCCCCCTCCTTAAGTATGTTCGTCCCGAACAGACACAACAGCCTCAGGTCCATCATAGAGGGCTAATCTGTCGATGTGTACAACTTTAGGTCCTCTCGCCCGAGAGCCTCGACGAACAATCCGAAACACCACATCATTGATCTTCTTCACTATTTCATAAGGGCCTTCCCAATTCTTCTGCAGCTTGGGACAATACCCCTTCTTACTCTGAGGGTTGTACAACCACACCAGTTGACCTTCTTGGAATGTTTCATCTGGTGCATTACTATCGTAGCGAGTCTTCATCCTGTCGGTGTTGATCCTAAGGTGTCGCCGGGCGAAGTTGTGCGTGTGAACCAACTTGTGACGTAATTCGCTGGCATACCCTGGGGATGCAATCTGGTCTTCCTCCGCCGGTCGTCCGAACATCAGGTCGCTCGGGAGACGGAGCTCTCTTCCAAACAGCATCCTTGCTGGAGTCACCTTAGTTGCTTCGTGGATGGCAGAGCGGTATGCCAGCAGAAACAGTGGTATTTTGGAGTCCCAATCCTTTTGATTATCGGATACAAAGATGGATAGGTACTGCTCCAGGTTGCGATTTAGACGTTCGACCATTCCATCAGATTGTGGATGTAGCGGAGTGGTTCGGGTCTTCTTTATACCCATTATCTTCATCACTTCTTGGAACAGGTTCGCTTCGAAATTCGGCTTATGGTCCGAGTGAAGTTCCAATGGCACCCCAAACCTTGAGAACACATGTTTGACCAGTGCATCAGCCACTGTGCTGGCCTCTTGATTCGGTATGGGAAGAACCTCTGGCCATTTGGTGAAGTAGTCCTGCACCACCAACAAGTACCGATTGTTTCTCTCGGTTACTGGCAAGGGACCAAAGATGTCGACCGCCATTCTCTCGAAGGGGGCACCGACATTGTACTTCTGAAGATGACCTCGGCCTCTGAACCTCGGACCTTTCTTTGCGGCACAGTCGTCACACATTCGGCACCATCTGTCGACATCTTCACGGCAATGAAGCCAATAAAATCTCTCTCGAACCTTGTTAAGTGTCTTATTAATGCCGAAATGACAGCCTGACACAGAATTATGGAGTTCTTCAGTACCTCTGGGACCTTGTTCTCTGGGACGACCAACTCTAGGTGTTCATGTCTGCCATCTGCACTCTCCCAGTTCTGGTAGAGGACACCATTCTTCAGAACAAGTGATTTCCACTGTGCCCAATATGCCTTAGTTGTAGCACTCTTCTCAGATAGATCCTGCCAATCTGGCCGGTCATCCTGCTCTTTCCAGTCCAGTATTGGGCACAAGTCTGGGTCACTTTGTTGTTATTCTCTTATCTTCAGTCCAGGAGAACATCTTATCGGCTGTTGATGCCTGAAGTCTGGTTGTTCTGATATAGAGGACCCCTCCAATTTTCTCCTCTTGCCGTTCACAATGGCGACAGTTGGGGTCACAAGGTCTGCGAGATAATGCATCTGCATTATTGTGGGAGCGACCAGCACGGTGTTGTATATCAAAGTTGTATTCTTGAAGGTGTTGTATCCATCGAGCTATTTGTCCTTCGGGTTTCTTGAAGTTCAGCAGCCAGCGTAAAGCAGCATGATCTGTTCACAAAGTGAAGTGTCTGCCATATAAGTAGTGGTGGAAATGTGATATGGACTTCACCATTGCCAATAGCTCCCTACGAGTCACACAATAGTTTCTCTCTGGATTCTGCAGCACTTTGCTGAAATATTCTAAAGGCTTCTCTACTCCATCTTGAACCTGTGATAGCACAGCACCGATGCCTACATCACTCGCATCTGTGTCCAATATAAACTCGCCTTCATTATCGGGGAAGCCCAAAACTGGAGGGGACATTAAGACTTCTTTTAA